>JAJOZX010013016.1:0-102848 GCA_023014485.1 Bathynomus jamesi
TCTGGACCCATAGGGATTTATAATATATTTTTTTATTATGTTATTATTATTATTTATTATTATTATTTTTTTATTATTTTTATTATGATTTTATTTGTGGGGCCACTTGAAAGCCAAAGTGTACGAGGTCAAACTTCAGAACATTTTCCACCTTTAAAGCACGCATTGTGGAGGCGTGTCAAGAAATTTCTGCGACTGTGATTCAGAAAGTGCTGTCGCAGTGGAGATTGCGTCTTCAACTATGTGTGCGACACAACGGCGGACACTTGAACAGATTATGTAATAAATTTTGGACTATTTGTAATTTATTTTTTTCCCTATGGGTCCAGACTTATGGGACACCCTATAGGAATTCTATTTTTCCTTCCCATCATATAAATTTAATTAATGCGACCTACGCATGCGCATTATCACTACAATATGCGTATGACCTTGAAATGATTTTGTATATCATTTCATAAAGTGTAGATACTAAAATATTATGTGTACGTAAATGTAAAATGGCAGCGAACACGTATGTCACGTCATTGCGGTGAGTGACATTGAAAATGTAAAACGACATTGTATATTGTACATTGTATAGAATGCGTAATAAAGCAAAATGTTGGTTAGAAACGTAAATATTCTGACAATTGAATCCGCCGCTGAAATTCCTTCTTATAGTATACTACGAGACAAATTATTTAATACTCATTAAATCATTCGAATAATAGAGAGGTGATGACGTGAAAGGTGAATGTTTAGTAATTCTAGTTTTTGCGTTTGTTTTTTACTAACATTTTTGAATAATAAAAGGTTAAGTTTATTATTCGTTCCACCTCCATCACGCGAAAACTCGTCATTAAGTGTTCGAAAACTTTTTATTAAAGAAGATAGAGGACTGTGATGTTATTCGCATGCTTAAGTTTTACATAAAGTCGGAGGACATTGACCCCGTACAAACTGCTACCTGTTGAGCGTTATTATGTCAGTTGAGCTTATATAATAACATTGAAAGATGACGAAACCTCTGCCTTTCACATTCATGCCATGCCTTTCATACCATTTTTCCACTTGTCCAATTTTTAAAAAACTTCGCCTATGAATAAAATTTCTAAAAAGTTAAAAAATTTATTGTTGGTAATATTGTATTCTGTCTTTGGACATTTTATTGATTTTGGTGACGGTAATAAAATTTTAAAATCATAATTCAATCATTACTAATTAGTAATTTTTGTATTTTTTAATGTTATTGTGTAGGCGAACCTTTTTTCATATAGATTATTATTAATTAGTTTTACATAATGTTAGGAAATATCTGAATTTAATACTTTATAATATTTGTATATACGAACTGAAATGGGCAATACCGTCAAACGCTGTGATCATATCTAGAAAACATACGCATACAGTTGGTGTATTTTTATTGAGGCTACAAGGAGGTTACAGGCACCATCCAGAACCCATATTTCCCCACACGGAGGATGGGGCGGAGAAGGGGTGTGAACTCCTAGAGTCACTTGAATCCCGAGCAATCACAAAATAGGGTACCGGCCCAATTACATCCGCAGCGACGACCGCGGAGGTCGAACTCTCGGGGTTTTGCAGCTCGAGTCCAATCGCCACAAAGATGGAGGAAGGTGGTTGTGTAGCCTCGTAGGAGGTAAAGGGTTTCTTCCGTCCTGCAAGAAGGTGTCGGCGGTTAGCTGTTGGCATCTGTTGTCACTTTTTAGGGGGCTTGGTAGCCTCCTTGTGGGGTTAGAAGGCCCTGGGATTCCGATCCCCAAACCTACAGAGAGAGCTTGCTTGCTCTTAAAGCAAAAACCCAATCTAAAAACCCACATCAATTTACTTCTCATAAACTTATTTTTAACTTTGGATTTTTTATAATATGGTTATGCAGTCTTATATATTAACAACTATAAACTATAATTAATGTGATAAGGCCAATATAAACTAAAATTTCCAGAAACTATTTATTTGACATGTTTCATTATGAACCTTATATCTAATACTGTATCTAATTTATCTATCTTCTAATTGGCTGCCTATATCTAAAAATAAATCATGTTTCTTTTCAGCTTTATAATTTAAATAATTTAAGTGGTACCTAATATTGATTATTGATCAGTATGTTCAGCATCTTTTGACCTTAGGTGGCGGTAGATTCGAACCAACATTTCTGCCTTTTCTTTCCCTAACCTACTTCGCATTTTACTCCATACCAAGCCAAACGTTGAAAAAAATCTTTCCAATGATCCGGAACTGGCCGGACAACTATGAATAGATCATAAATTTAGCAAAACCTAATGGTAACCTGGTCTCTTTTTTTTCTTTCATTTCATCAATTTTCCACCAATTACTAGCTGATGTAGAGCTCACTATACTATCTTTGAATAAATAAGGAGGAAAAATTAGTGCGTCTTTTAAGCGGAATGCATAATATCCTGTCATGTATTCTGAATTTATTTCAATCAGCCATTCTTCAGCCTCTTCCTCTTGAACTCTATTCAGTTTTTGTCCTGAAAAATAATAGAACTGTGTGGAAACAAAAATAAAGCTAATAATATAGATTATATAATTTATGTTATGGTATCTAATTTATGCTAATTGTTATCTAATATGGCAATGCCAGATGATTTGATTCAGATTAGAGAAAACTCTTCTGCCCATACAGTTGAGTTACCTAGGTTTTATATATTGATAGTAGTTAAGCATTTAGGTCCTATTTACCTTCATACTTTGTGTCAGTTATATTTGCCAAAAGATGACATGGCTTCATAACTTTTTTAAATCTCTTAATAATATCTTCTTTGTATGGAGCTAATTTTTCGTCTTGGATTAAATTGAGCCAAATTTCAACAGCATCAGATAATGTATTATCAGCCTGCAACTGTAACAAAAAAAAAAAAAAACTTTAAAGTTATATATGGCTGAATGAAAACATTCGTAAACATTTAGAATTATGCATTGTTAGAATTTATTTTTTGGTGTTACAGGTTACAACACATAAAATGAAGTGTTTTTTAATTATTTATTAGTAGTGCTTTAGTACAGGATTCTATAAATAAAATGTGCACTATAAGTCTATAAAATATCTTGAAATTAATATTGGTATTTAAAGTTAAGTAATTTTAACTGCATAATATAAACACACCTTATCTAGAGCATTTCCAACAAGTAAGAGTTGTGACTGTAAATTGAGTGCCTCTCTCTGTATAGATAAGTTATCTATCAATTTCCGATGTTGTGATCAATGTCTTCAATATGCTCTCCTCTTATTTCATATATAGAGAGTAATTTGACAAATAGGTTTTTATGCATTCTAACTGAGAATTCCATCTGGTTTCTTTGGTAGTTGCGGCATCATACCTCCTTTCTCCATTAACCAACCCTAAAATATAAATTTTTATTACAAATATTGCTGGATTTGACAGCATAAATAAATAGCCTATGCAACTTATTAATGAGTCGTGAATTAGGTTTCACATTGGTGACAGTGCTAATGCTAACATTGACAGTGCTAATGCATAAAAGTAAAGCTGACAGTAGCTAATTTATTGGATTTGTTTTTAGCTTACATGAGGTTGGTGATGGTTTCGGAAATATTTGTTAATTTCTACAACATCTTTGAGAACTGATTTTGGGGAGACATCTTTTTCTACCAAGTTTAGATGGTGTGCTGAACAGCCATAAATAATAAGACTGTAGTTGTCCTCCTGAAGAATTTCTCTCATTCTTATCATTTTGTTTTTGTTATCAGTGCATATAGCAAATACCTGAAAATAAAATGTCATAACTCATAAAGAACTGAGCATTTGAGTATACCAAGGCGGAGAATTACATTCAGTTTATAACTAAAATAAAATGTACCTACAAAATAGTTATACTTCCATCAATGCCATATATTTCTTTAGTTTTTGTTATTGCTTCTCTAGCTAACTGTGCACAATATTCTGCTGTCTTTTTTGTACTTCCAGCATCTACTGCTGGAATCAGATATGGCTTTTTTCCATTATGAATACTGTGCGCAATAACAGGATCATTACCTACTGAACTCCAGCCATCTTGTATAAGGGTAATGGTACAATCATCAAGAGTAAGGTCATTCTTCATTTCATGGATTACTTCATCATTAACTTTTATTAACAGATCAGATGCCAACCTTTTCTTGTTTGGTGGTTCATATCCTGATCTTAGACCTTTGATTAATTTTATAAATTCTTTATTTTCTAAAACGTTGAAGGGTATGTTAGCTGAAAAAAAAAGAACCTTGTAACTCGTAAATCTAATTCTTCCTTTTGGTCCACAGTCGTTCTTACCACAAATGGTGTAATTGATCTTTGCCTTTTATGCTTTATTGGTGATGAATGACAGAATGTGGATGATGAAGAACCTGCACTGGTGTCACTCATTTCAGGCACATTTCCACTTATAATCTTTGGATCATCTTTGCCAGAAGCCAAAGTTGGAGGAAGTGAATCAGTTTCAACTGATGCTCCAAATTCGAGTCTCAGCATACCTCTTGCCTCATTTTCAAAACATTCCACTTTTCTTTTACTGCATTTCTCTAGATGATGTTTCACTCTCTCAATTTTTCGAGTGATACTTTCTTTGCAATAATTGCATAGTACTCTAGTAGGCTGATTACTTAATAAAGTCACCTCGTCCCATTCGCTAGCTTTAGATCTTCCACCTCTATAACTCTTTGAGTTTGGCATCTTAAAAATTTAAATTTGAGTTAGGTCTAAATAAAGCTGAAATCTGCTGTTAAGAAATAAAGGAAAGATCTAAAATTAAAATGGAGAAAATTCTAATATGTCATTATTATCTCTCATATCTGAAGTTTCTGTGAAATAAAGATGTCTTTTTAATATATATTGTAGATTAGATAAATAAATTAATAAAATAATAGATATATTAGGCACTACATAATTATCGAACCTTTCTAAAAAAATTTTCAACCAATCAAAAAACCAAAAAAAAACCAAACCTAGCAAAAACCCAGTTGGGTTGGGTTTTCTGTGAAAAACCCGGGTTTTTGCCAACCCTGCATGCATCCGACCCCTTTTACTCACGTTCTCATTTATCTTCTTTTCTTCTGTTTAAGTTTCTCTTCTTCTTTTGTCTTCTTTCTTCATCACACCGACTACCAGTCCCCAATCAACTGAGCCACGGAATGTAAGATGAAAGTTTCCTTAATACCCCTTTTCACAATGACCGATTTTAATTCAACTGTATGCGAGACCTCGAGTACTAACATCATGATCAGTACTCCCACGTTTTAAGTTAGTTCCAAACGCATTCACAGCTGCTGATTTCCATAAGGGATTTATTTCTTGGTCATTATGCAGAAAATGACATGGCCTGAAGTTAAATTCAAAAATACATTTTTCTAGTGTATTTTGGTGTGCTTTGTTCAAATATAACCTTCATTTCCTGTGCAAATGAAAAGAAATATGATTTTCGATACATTAAAATAATATAAATATATATATATTTAGTGTATTTGTAGTCGGGGGTGGTATGACGTCATGTTACTCTGCGCCTTAATTAGTTTGTTGGTTTCTGTTCTGGCTATTTTTTTTTTTCTAATTGGATTCAGTTTGGTGGTGTTTGTGATAGAATTATGACGTGCCGTTCGTGTGGTTTCGACTTTGAGAACTTGATTCGTCATGTGCCCTAGATGATAATACGAAAAGATCAGAAGATATTTAGGTGAAATAACCAATATTAACCTGTTAGGTTAATTGAATGCCCGGTTAGGTTAATTGAATGCCCGGTTAGGTTAATTGAATGCCCGGTTAGGTCAACTGAATGCCTGGTTAGGTTAATTGAATGCCCGGTAAAGTCAACTATACGCCCTTGATGATTGGTTAGGTTAAGTCGTGATATTTTCGTTAGTTTAAACGAAAATGACGAGAGCAAACTTTTCTGGTTAATTCTGAGGTGTTTTGCACATTTCCTGTGGTAATGCGTCGTTTACGAAATCTCGGAACATGAACATGCTAGGTTATGTTTTATTGTATAAAATGTAGTCAAAAATACATTTTTCAAGTGTATTTTGGTGTGCTTTGTTTGAATATGACCTTTTCATTTCTTGCGCAAATGAACAGAAATACAGTTGTCATTGCATGGCCCAAACACATATTTCTGTTCATTTGCACAAGAAATGGTCATATTTGAACAGAGCACACCAAAATAAACTAGAAAAATGTATTTTTGAATTCAACTTCAGGCCATGTCATTTTCTGCATAATGACCGATTTCTTTGAACCACCGAAACAATTTTGGCTTAAAGTTTGTATCACTTGTAAAATCAAATGTGTGTGTGTGTGTGTGTGTGTTTAATGAGTCCCAGAAAGAGTGGGTGTGAAGGCCACATTTAATGAATTCCAGTAAGAGTGGGTGTACAGGCTTCATTGAATGAATTCACAGTAAAAGTGGATGTAGAGGTTCCATTCAATGAATTCCAGCCCGAGTGGATGCAGAAATCCCAAAATGAATGAAGTTCAAGAAAAAATAAGTGAATGAAGTTCCAATGAAAGTGGGTGTGGCGATCTCAGTGAACGAAATCCCAGCAAAAGTGGGAGCAAACGTCCAGTGAATGAAATACCTCTTCATTTACACCGTGATTTTTGCGGTTTGCAATGACTAGCAATAATGTAAAATTCTGAAATGAAGTTGGTTAGTGTGAAAAGGCTTTAAATATACGCTTGTATCCCAGAATTTAATGAATAGTTAATTAAATCTAAAATATTTAAGTTTATGGAAGTATCTATTTTCTCCTTGAGAAACTTTATAATATAACTCGTAGTTTAAATTAGAATATGAAGTATTTAACTTTTTCTTTAATTACGATATTTCTAAGATTCAAGATTTTTTTTTTTTTTTTTTTTTTTGAGTGTATAGCGACTTTCTTTTATGAAGGAGGGGGAAGGGAAACTTCAAGTTCTTATACTAACTTTCTCTTTGAAGTGTTTTTTTTTTTTTTAATTTCCCGGAATAAGGGGTTTCATATCAGATTCTCCGACCGGTAATTGACGTAAATTTCGAAGAGCAACACGCAATTTCTTAAACGAACTTCATTTGTTGGAAGTTTTTGTGGTAATTCGCTCTAATTAACATCAGTTAATAACTTCATAAAGAATAAAAAAAAGAGCAACTTCGAAAAATTATAATGTAATATTATAATTTTTTTTTAACAATTTTTAGATCCAATTACGTCCTTGCAGTCACATTTTTTTCCCCTTATTTACAGGGTGCTTCGAAAAATGTTACAACTTGTATGGCGTTAATATGTCATTACTTACCACTTATAGTTTGTGATTTTTTTGTTTATGTGAGTATTTATGTGTTTATTTGCTTGTTTCTTAATAATAGTCTTTTTTTTTTAGGGATTGTAAACCTTGTAGCTATTTTCATTGAACGGGGTTGTGTGAATGATTAATGAGTGAACTCCGTTCAATGAAAATAGCTACAAGGTTTACAATCCCAGAAAAAACGACATTATTATTAAAAAACAAACAAATAAACACACAAATACTTACGTAAAAAAAAATATAAGTGGTAAGCAATGACATATTAACACCATTCAAGTGGTAACATTTTTTGAAGCACCCTGTATTACTGTTATTGCACTTACATTTATGGGCTATTTCTTTTTTTTTTTAAACATATCTTCCGCTTGTTCTTGTTCGCATTTATATACCGTATATATTTTAATCCATGTACAATTGGTTAAAAAAAAGTCTTGCTGCGAAACTAAGAGTACATATGTTTTATCGATAAATATTGGTAAGAAACAGAGTTTCGCCGCATGACTCACTCTTTTCAGCCGACTGTGCACATTATGCAAACACTTTAAAAACTATTGCATCATTGTAACCAACCTGTACAGTACTTTTAACCAATACACTCGTTAATATTACTACATTACTTGGGTACTTTCGAGAAAAATATTTTTTGTTTTTGACTTGTTAAGTCTCGAAATTACTCAAATGAAGTAGAAACTTCGACTACTTATGATGGGTCGAAGCTCTTTGAACACCAAACTGGATTAAGAAAATTCACCACTTTTTAATACGAAAAACTTTACAATTAATCAAAATATTACTTATACGATAACGGATAGTTTGTGGGAGTGCATTATACATTGTATAATGGGGTATACATGCTTATTTCTTCATATATTCGTGTATAGGGCCCTGCGAACCTTCGAGATTCAATTTGATTTCGAATCGGGAGAGAGGATTCGATTTGATTCGTTAGCTTGGGCTCCGATTCGATATTTTCGAATCTCCATTAAGTCCGGTAAACAACATCAGTGATGTTGTTTTGAAGAACACTTTCGTAAATAAACACTTTTCTTTTTACTTAGATTATAATTCAGTCTATATACTGAGACCAATCTCTTGAGCAATAACACTTTTATCATACTTTAATACCATTGTTCCTCCTCATGATCAAATACTAATACATTTTTTTTAGAAGGATTAATTTGACCTTTTTTCTCGAGAAGATTTAATTAATTTTATGCTTATTACTAATTGTGGGTAGAAACACTTTAATCTATATGTGTAAAGTTGATTCGATTCGAGATTCGATTCGAATTGTTTGGGATGATTCGATTCGAGATTCGATTCGAAAAAAAAAGTGATTCGCAGGGCCCTAATATACAGGGTGTACACAAATTATCTTTACAACTTTTCTTTCAAATAAAAATATTAGGAAACGAAGTACACATACCGTTTTTGCGCCATCTATAAGAGAAAATAATAAAGTTTCACATAACCTCAAACACATTCAACATGGTCATCATTTGTCACACGTAAGACGTCCAAACGGTATTCTATCTCCATCCATGTACGCTGCAACATTTCAACGTCAACTCTCGCAACAGCAGCAGCAATTCTGGTCTTTAAATCGTCGATGTTGGCCACTGGAGTTGTGTATACGCAGTCGCCCCCCACGGCCAATCCACCGATTAAGGAAATGTATGTTAAGGGAATTTCGTACTAACGTAATTTGTGTACAGCCTGTACAATAATCTGACATCTGACAACTACCACGCGAAACTTTATTACTTTCTCTCACAGATGGCGCAAAAACGGTATGTGTACCTCGTTTCCTAATATTTTTACTTGAGAGAGAAGTTGTAAAGATAATTTGGGTACACCATATATATATATATATATATATATATATATATATATATATATATAGGGTTCATACACACCTGCAAAAATATCAGTTTTTTTTTTATTTTTTGAGAATATCAAGGGAATATAAAATATTTATGAAATATTTGAGGCTTAATTATTTGTAAATATTTTAAAATAATTTAACTATAAATTAATTTAAAATGTTAATATAAAATAATTTAACAAAAACAAGCACTATTTGTTTTACATTATATAAAACTCGTGCATTTTCTTAATCTAGTATTAATTTTTCAACCTACCATGTGATTTTTGCATACATTTTTTGAGTAGTTAGAATATAAATTAGGTTTTAATTGTGTTATATGAAATGTGAATTTTTTTTTACACCTTTTATGCAATTTTTATATAATTTTTTGTATATATTATATATGAGGGGATCAGATCTGAAATATCAGGGGATTATCAGGAAACTTTACTCTTGGACCTGTGTATGAACCCTGATATATATATATATATATATATATATATATATATATATATTGTACTGTACGTCAAAAGTTCATCGAATGCGTCATTTAATTCTTTATCTGAAAATCTGTTTGCAAACATTTATTGAAATTAACAGTAAACAACGCAATTCATATTCGAAAACTCGATAAACTGCTCTCAAAATACATCAAAACTAAGTTGCTAAACTGCAATCTCGCAAATTGACGTTTCAGAAACTTAATGGAAGAAACTGAATGATTTATTAATACACAAAAAAAATATATATATATATATATATATATACACACACACACACACACACACACGGCGCCTCGGTGGTGTAGTAGTTAGCGTCGCTGACTACGAATCCATCGGCCCCGGGATCGAGACCCGGTGACGGCAGCTGGCGCGCAGCAAAACCCAACTGTTCATCCTTCCACACAATAAAGAAAGTGGTTGGTAGACAAATGGGTACCGTGGGTGGCCTAGTGGTTAAGACGCTGAGCTGCTGGCGGGGCGTGGTTCGGATTCCACGTTAAACTGTAGGTCTAAGGTGGAGTGAAAAGCTTGACCTTCGTCAAAATGAACAATTCGGGCGGAAGCTAACCAAAGGTTATATATGTATATTGCTTTGTTTTATTTTAAAAGAAATTACTTTTTAATCAAATTAATTATCTAAGTTTTCGTAAAATAAAACGATGTCTCCCCTACAAAAGCGAAATAGTATTATCACATTTTGTTATTTTTCTCTTATATTTTATACTTTAATTCGAGTTACTTATATTTCAGTCTTAAAATTATTGCTTTTTATGGTGATGTCACGTTGTCATCACTGGTTTCCACTGAAAATGTGCTGTAATTCTCTTGGTTTTTCAGGATGCACTAGTAGTATGGTATGCATCCATTGTGTTGAGCGTGTTTTTCACTTACAGTATTTACATCTTATTAGATTTCACGTTTTCACATTTGCATATATTTTTGTAGAATAAAAATTATAGTACTTGGCAAATTGCATCATTTAATTTTCGTTTATTGCTTAGTTAATATCATTAAGATATTCGACAAACGGTGCATACATACAGCTTAAAGTAGAATCCGAACCACGCAGGGGCGTCATTTCAAATTGGCTTGGGGGGGGGCGAAGAAGGCAGTGAGATGTCCCTCACATGTCAAAATTTATTAAGTGCTACTCACAATGTACTTTATAATCAAATTAATATAAACAAGAATGATTAAATGGTATCAGCTAGACTGGTTATTTACAGTTAACTATCAGATCATTAAGTTAAGCAGTAAATCATGAAATTTATATCACCTAATGTAGTAGAGGATATCTTCTAGACTTCATTTTTGCAAAATCATCAACGAAAACATCACATGAGATATGATTTTCCTTCACGACAGAGGCAGTTGAAATGTCAACCGTCTCTGCCCCAACCCCCTTGTCGGGTCCCTGTCCCTACCCTCTCGCTTGGAGGCTGGTTGACTGACACCAGCCCATCACAAGCTCCGATGCTCCTGCGTTCATTTGTTTTTTGTTTACTGTGACGTCAGACATTACTCAGAGAGTTTTCAATTTTTTTTTATGTCATAATTCATTGTCATTATTTTATTCAAATTATTCTAAGCAAATTTTAAACTGTAAGCAGTTCATTATATTGGTAATCCACAAAATATTAGGTGCATTGGTTTTAAGAAACTATCATTTGGAGAGCCTTGGAGGCGACCACCCCTCACGCCCCTTCCCCCAAATGACGCCTTTGGAAGCGCGGGTCGCTACATCATCTACATGTAAAGGACGGTCACCCATAAAGCTACTAGCCAGGCTCAACGTCTCCTTACTAACAGCCAAGGGTAAGGTTATATGATAGAGGGGGCTTACAGTTTAAAATGGAATCCGAACCATGTGTCGCTAAATCATCGAACTCGGACGACGGTCACCCATCCAGCTGCTAGCCAGACTCAGCGTCACAACTTCACTGATCTTAGGAAAGCAGTGCTGCGACATGGTTACAACGTAGGCCAAGAATATAAAGATTAGAAATAACTGCGCAGTTTGGCATCAGTATTTCATAGGTTATACGTACAGTAGCAGTAAAATTCCGTATAACATGAAAATTTTAAATCGTTTGGTCAAAACAGGTTAAGGAAAAGTTCCTCTTAAAATTAGGTTCCAAATTGGGGATCACAGAGACACTTACCGGTAACTTACTAACTCAGTTTTTGACCCAATATACCAAAAATGGAACCTTACAGTGAATATTATTAAAACTTTTTATTACTTTGAACGTTAAACCATACGTTCTTCGATTTACGAACTTTCATGGTACTCTCTCTTATTTAATTGTTTGAGAAAAGTGTAGAATAATGCGACTATAAAAGCTATTCAAAAGGCAGTTGTTGATGCTAGCAAATGATTCGCTTCAATATGATACTGACATCTGGCAGTAGCGTGGAGTTGGAGATGTCGAAATGGGAAACTACACTCATTAAAAGTTCTTTTAATCCCCCAATTATTTCACGGAGGAAAATTCCCAGAATGATGAAATGGAAATTCTCCATCTAGAAATGAATCTTACCAATTAGTGAATATTAAAACGTGAATTTCCTGCAAACTGAATTCAAATTATTATTTTTTGCCAGGTATATATTCCGAGCAAACTCACCTGAACTCAATAAAAACGATTGATAAAAAAAACCAGAACTTCATTTTTGCGTAGAAAATACTTAAATATGTTATAGTTCACTGTTTACTGTCAAAAAGATATATCTAATAAGCCTTACAGTAAAATGACCTAACATTGAAAATCCCCCAAATTCCCCAAACTGACGCATTTAAAATTCCCGAAACACTCTATAGAAAGTTTACGAAATTCCTGGAAAGTTTTTATCCCTTTATAACTCTACTTAATACAGTCATTAAGAGGTTGTTATTATTCATTACTGTTACTCATTACTGTAAGTTTACTAGCATTTTCAAACAGTTGCTGAGCGTGTTAATCGCAACATCAAACAAACGATGCTTTGCTTTTAGTTCATGAAAAATGATTCAAACAATTTCTTTCGCTGATATAATACAGTACAAAAAAAATATATAAAAAATAATAATATAATAATAATAATAATAATAATAATAATGTATATGACAGGTGATAATTACTTAAAAAAAATATTCCTTTTATGAACTCATTCAGTTTTTATTAAATCAAAAAATATTTTTCATTAAAAACACTTTAATTAAACGAAAGTTTCAGATTAAATTTCTTTATTTTTCTCTCTTATAATATAAGCGCGAAAAGGAAGAATTTTAGTCAAGAATTTTATTACACGCATTTAAAAAAAAAAAATTATTCCTTAATTAATAATTTTTTTTATTAAAGAATCCCCTAAACTAAAAGAAAACGCGTTGTTTTATAACTAAATTTTAATGATTGGATTTTTTTTCTTTCTCCAAACCAGATTACAAGGAAGTAAAGTAAATCTCGGGGGAAAATATTTTTTAATAATATTTATATATATTTACATAGTTTTAATATTATCGTTCATTTTATATTTCTTAGTTCATAAAAATTTTTGGGCCCGTATTCTGTACGTCGCAGTGCCATTCATACTGTGTTTCGTATTGAGGATAGGCATCATATTAAGATCAGTGCCATGCCAAGGATTTTCAGTGTCACGGGTCAAAATCACTGAATCTCTTTTAACCTAACTTAACATAACGTAATTTACAAAAGCGTGTGTCTATATATAATATTACAGTCGCTCTGTATAATACCCAATACCTTGTTTCTTCTTTGTACAGTATAGGGTTTCATTTAATCATTATATTTAATCCTACACTGACTTATGGGACACTCTGTATATTTTTTAAATTTCAGTTCACTATCTTCTTCAGAATCTTTTCGTTGTACTTATGTCTCTCTTTAAATTTTCATTTCTATACCCATTCAAATACCCATATACCTTTTTGAAGAATTATATACCTGTATATCCTATACCTGAAAGTTAAACATTAAAAGTATTAGTAAGAAGCAATTAGAGTTTTGTTACTTGGATCCTTATCATTTTATAATTAACCTTCAAATACTGTATATTATTTTTTAATACAGGAAGGAGGGGCCAAGGGCGAACACCCGCTAACCCCCCCCCCCCCCCCCCCTATAGAGGAAGGAGAGAGCTAAAAATTAAGGTCCAATGTTTTCGAGATGCTTGGACACTCTGCGTTTGAAAGATTGAAGGTCACAGACATATATATATCCCGGTCTAGCATTTGAGGGCTAAATACCTTTTGACAAGTAAAATGGAAGGTGGAAAACCATGCAGAAAAAAAGAACACTATTTTTAGTCTTTTATTTTAGGTTATTTACTAAGAAGAACACTTGTGGTTAATTGATTACTTCTTTTAACACTAATTTCTAAATTAATTGATATTAATCATTCAGGGGTGCCAGAAACTAGCTGCTTACTGGCACAACGCCACGCTCAGGCCAACTAATACGACACATTGCTCTAACTTCTGGATTATTATTATTATTACCAGCATCATCGGGGTTCGAATCGCCGACCTCATTTGTTTTCACTTATACGAAAACTGCGTTAGCCACTGAGCAACGAACGCTCGCGTTTCTGTATCTTGAAAATGTATTTCTATACCTCTTCACGTATTTCTATACTGTACCTATACCGTTTAAAGGGAAAAGGCAATGAAGTGGCGAACCTCAATTAATTAGTATAAACATTATATAAAAAAGTGTATTGTAATTTGTAGGTGAAAAATAAGGTAATGGGATGATATTTAAAGATTTTGAAAATTTAGTATAAAAATGAACATTATTCAAGTTTAGGTTTTGAAGTGAAATGATCTATATTTTTAAGTAAAAATTACACATCTGTTTGACAACATATATCCTGAGTTTCCAATATCAAATACTACATGTGCATACAAAATACATATGCACATATGCGTATGCTTTAAAATTTTAACGTAATCACTAAACGAGAGGCGAAGAGTAGATAACATTGAGAGTATTGACAATTTGCACTTCCGCGGGTTCAGAATTGAGATATGTATGTACATGATACGGAGCTAAGATTACCAAGATGTCTGTTTAAGCGAGATTTGAAGGTGGATTGGGGTAGTGTTTGTTTGATTAGAGTAGGAAGGTGTTATTATTCCTAGTGAGAGAGAGTGACTCGTGATATTGCCATTCTACCAGCGTGAGATCGTTTCACGTTTGTTTGCGGGTCATTATTTCTGAGACTCGCGTCAAGATGTCGTTAATGGTATGAAGACAACTGTAGTAGCACTTAGTGAGAAAGGTAATGCTGCGTAACTTTGTGTACAAATGCGTAGATATCAAATTGCAGTTTCAGATTTATATTTAGTCAACCTTACTTTTCTCCAAAAAGAGTTGCATGATCGTTTTTCATTCCATATCCACCACATTTTGCACATTTTTTTTCCAACGTCTTTTAGTAAACTTGAGGAACATCTACAAATGGATGGATCGTAGTATATGTGGCTCATTACCAGACTGTTTACAATCAATGTTCTCGTCAGTGCTGTGTCATCTCCACTAATGAAGCATCAAGTTTTTGCATGGTGTTCTCCTTGTGATGCTAAAACCAATTATTATGCGCTCAATCGCTCTATGTGTAAACACGAACACAAACATTTTAGGAAAAAGGAAATTACGATCCAACTAAATGCATACATCCTACATGGCACATAATAATTGAAACTGCCATTCATGAGGTTTCCTTAGTTACCCCTCTCATCGCCGTAGATTTCCTATAATTACGAGATTGCAGAAGTTTATATATATATATAATATATATATATATATATATATATATATATATATATATATATATTCTCTTAAAGTTATCCATCGAAATAGAAAATAGAAAACGAGACTTTTTAATTTTGTTTCAAAGAAAACGGTTTAGAACTTGTTGCTCGTTCGTTGATCAATAAAATCTCATATTTATTAATGTCATTCTGGGAGCACAGAATGAAGGATAATTGCTGCCACTGTTAAACAGAATGCTTTTGTTATTTGAAGATAATTTCGTTTCCGAATATGTAGTCATCGTACAGTTAACTTGTTTTAAAATTTATAAATAAAAAATATATACATAGTATATGCACAATTCTATATAAATATATAAATTAAACCAAATAATACTATAATTTAAGGATATCCCTTACACTAGGTCAAATTAAGATTAGATTAAGATTAGATATTTGCGTAAGTTTAGTTAAGTATAATACTGGATCTACATAGACAAAATTCAGCATTTTATTCAGTATTTTCACTTCGTACACAACCCACATAATTATGACAGAAAGTATTTGTATTGTTGTAGCTAATAATAATAACCCGTATAATTTGAATGAAATATTATGATGCCCTTCTCGTACAGTTATTGAGAGCACCGTTAGATTTTCTTTCTCTAAACTTTTCGTAATTGTGCATTTTATAACGGTATTAATTAACTTATAACAATTTTATAATGGTATCATTTGTGCGCGCGTATTTCAGTGAATAACGCCGTTTCTCTATAAGCGAAGTGAAGGCACTGAGATCGGAGGGTTCGAATCCCGATGTGGTTGGAAAAATAATAATAATAATAAAGGAGTTAGAACAATGAGCCGTAATAGTTGGCCTGAGCGCTGTGCCAGTTTCTGGCCCTGCTGACTCACTAGTATCAGTTATTTATAACAGTATCAGACTACTAGTATAAAATCAAGTTAGTTTAAGTTTTAGATTAAAGTTCGTTGAGGTTTAATTAAATCTGTAGAATTCTTTTTTATTAATTTAGTAATACCCTGTGACGGTACAGTTCATATATATATATATTATATATACAGTGTGTGTGTGTATATATATACTGTATATAAGAACTCTGCTTCAGTGCTGACAACCCCTGCCGAGCCTGCCGAGGCAAATTCTTTCGTCTTTGTTTCTCATCTGGTACTTTTCCTTCCTGCTGGAAGTTCTCTTTCATTCAGCCTGTCCCAAAGAAGGGTGACCGCTAGCATATCTCTCTGACTCTTGGTCATCCTTTTTCGGGATTTAGGAGAAACTTTTGCTATTGTGCTAGACATATCGAAAGCTTTTGATAGAGTCTGGCACAAATCTTTAATTTCGAAACTGCCCTCCTTCGGTTTCTATCCTTCTATCAGTGCCTTCATCTCTAATTTCCTTTCTGGACGATTTATAGCTGCGGTTGTAGATGGCCATTGCTCGTCTTCTAAAGCTATCAACGGTGATGTTCCTCAGAGTTCTGTCCTGTCACCCACTCCTTTCCTTTTATTTAGTAATGATCTTTTAATTCGTACTTCCTGTCCTATTCACTCCTATGTCGATGATTCCACTTCACTTCTCCACCCATTCACAAAGCGTCCCTCTCACCAATCACTCAATGATTCGCGTGGGGCGGCCATGGGGCACCTGCCCTTTGATCTTTCTGCTATATCTGATTGGGGCAGAGAAAACCTTGTGGCTTTTAATACCTCATAAACTCAGTTCCTTCATCTGTCTACTCGTCACACTCTTCCACACGACTATCTCTTACCTTCAACAACACACAACTCAATCCTTCTTCTTCTCTTAACTTCTGACGTTTCCTTTTTCGTGATCTTCCCTGGAAAGCTCAATATACTCTTCTTTCCAAAACAGCTTCCAAGAGGTTCGGTGTGTTGTACTGCCTCCTCAGTTTCTTCACCCCCGCTCAGTTGCTGTCTCTGTACAGGGGTCTTGTCCGCCCGTGTATGGAGTATGCTTCTCATGTATGGGGTGGCTCAACCAACACAGCCCTACTTGACGGGGTGGAATGAAAGGTTTTTCGTCTTATCAATTCCCACCTCTTACTGATTGTCTTCGATCCCTCTCTTTCGCCGCAATCTTGCCTCACTCTCTCTTTACTATCACTATTATAACGGACACTAATCTTCTGAGCTCTTTTACTGCATGCCTCCTCCTTTAAGGAGAGCACGCAGTACAAGACTTTCGACACTTTGTCATTTCTCAGTATTTTCAAGCTTTCATCTACTCAACCGTTCAACTCTGGCACAATCTTCTTCGATCCATCTTTCCCCCTGTATATGACCTCCAACCTTTCAAACGCAGAATGCCTTGGCATCTCGAGAACCATGGACCTTGATTTTGGCTCTCTTGTATGGAAGGGGGCACTTTTGCGGGCATTCATCCTTGGCCCTCCTCCTGCATAAAAATAATAATATATATATATATATATATAATATATTATATATATATATATATATGGGATGAATTTCACCACGGAACAGGTGAAATAAATAAAAGATGCACATCCATAAAGAAGAATGAAAAGCGATTCCAAGGCCTTTTGTATATTCCCTAACGAAGTGAGTAGTATGGGCGCAAAATGGACGAGTGCAAGAATGTTGCAAAGATAATGATCAATGCTGCAAAGGGGGAGGGGAATGTTGCAGGTGCAACAATGGGTCATGAAACTTGGAGGCGGCGTTATCCCCCAAGAGAAAGACAGGAGGAGAGAAAGGAAGAGAGGTGTTCACCTGGCTGGAGCCAAGTGCATATTAACACTTCAGCCGACCCGCCGCTGTTTTATTAGTTATAAATCAGCCAGTTGGCTTAGAAGGCGTAAATGGCTTGTACAGGTTGAGTTGCCAGGTTGTGCTATTTTTTTAATTAAAGCCTATATTATTGACTGTTGGCTTAGAAGGCGTAAATGGCTTGTTCAGGTTGAGTTGCCAGATTGTGCCATTTATTTAATTAATTCTTAACAGTTGGCTTAGAAATCCGTCAGTAGGTTTAGAAGGCGTAACCAGCCATTTGGTATAATTGTTTACAACCAAAAGAATTAAATATAACAACATTACATCATTGTTTATTAAATATTGTAAATATATAGAAAATAAATATACATTTGAATGATAAAAAAAAAGTAAAAATAATAATAGTATAATATGAACGAGGAATATGTATCTAATAAAAAATATAACCGTCAATATAACAGTACAGGAGAAATATATATATATATATATATATATATATATATATACAATTATATGGAAATATATAGAAAATAAATACACATTGGAATGATCAAAAAACAAAATAAAAAAATAAAAAATAAGAAATAATATAACCATCAATATAGCAGAAATATCATACACACACACACACACAATTATGTTAAATAAATAAATACATACACTTTAGCTTCTACTGCACAAAATAAAAAATAAGAAATACAAAACGTATAGCCATCAATA
This sequence comes from Bathynomus jamesi, assembly GCA_023014485.1. Taxonomy (NCBI): domain Eukaryota; kingdom Metazoa; phylum Arthropoda; class Malacostraca; order Isopoda; family Cirolanidae; genus Bathynomus; species Bathynomus jamesi. Next base: position 18,916 of record JAJOZX010013016.1, read on the forward strand.
TAGCAGTACAGGCGAAATATATATACAAAATTATGTTAAATATATTGAAAATAAATACATTTCACTTTGTTTTACTGCGCAATACACTAAACTCACATGTAATCGAGTCTACAATTACATCGTTATTGCTCTGCATTACGCAGTATACGCGGTTTAATAATATTTCACCGCTTAAGGTATAGGAAAACCTGTACTCGATATGAAGAGCCTTCATATCGTTCAGTACTATTTTTGTTCCCACTTTACATCCGGTTGGCAAGTTATCTTTAAATACCTCTAGAAAACAATCAAAAGCACTCACAAAGAGTTCATCGTTGCCACAACGTCAAATAAAAGTTTATAAACGCCTTTCCAATCGAGGGTCTATTTCTACCGACCCAAGCTTTTCAATCGTGAACTCTTCTTCACACTGCATAGCGACAGTTGAAATAATCTTCTAAGTCGTTACGACAGCTGCTCGTTATATAAAGAAATAGTTCTTCAGGGTGAACGGTGTAGGTGAGCTCAGCCCTGTACTGATCAAGTGCTTTGTACCAAAGTTCATGATATTTCAGAGTCTAAACTTTTTAAATAATCCTCCAGTTCTAGACCATTCTCACCTTGTTCAACCCTACACTCGGTAAACCCATCGAGCAGAGCGGTGTATGCGTATTCAAGAACCGTATCAAAATAAAGCATATCTATAACACGCGCGTCTAATATAGGCTTCACCTTGCGGAATCCGACGATTTCAAACATTCTGTCGAGGATGAAACGGTTTCGCGTAGGGACAAGAGCGTTATTATCAGAAGCATTCTTCCACATCAGCCGTATATCAATGCATGGCCGATCGTTATTTATACACAACGTACATACAACGGCATATGAGGGGGTGTCACTAATCTGCTCTCTTCTTGTACCTACACCTGTAGGAATTTTATAACGATCTTCACTCCACTTCTCAACTGTCACGAAGATTCTATACATCTCCTCGACACTTAAATAAACAACATTCCGTTTGTTTGTCTACAATCCGTTTCCAGTACATAGTTAACGACACCGGATTTACGCCTGAACACGCGCAACGACTTCGTCACGGACACATCGTACACGGCGTTGAGAATGCTGCTCAAAGGAAGTTCCATCGTATTCGAGGAGCGCACGTCCACTCGGTTCAAGCTTTGAGATAACTATGAGCCACATGCAACTCGTCGGCTCGACGGGAGGAGTGAATCACACCATAAGGTAATGAAACGTGTACGGCGCTGTTCCAACATTAATCGTTGTATCCCATTATATTGGGCAGGTGTTTTGAGAAATTTTCCATCTGCGACACACGAAGTAATATCGGTTTTAATGTTTTATCACTCCCACTTCCCCGAATACACCAGGCATTTTCCTTCGGGGTAATTTGCACGAACTAAACATTTTATAACGGTTTTAATGTTTTACGACTCACCACACGTTCATTTCCACAAACTAAACATCTTCATATTCCAGTGCACTATTTGAGAGGAACATATGCCCATATTTTTCTTTTTTGTTTAACAAGCGATACTCGTCTCTAAAGTCTGTTAAAAACTCACACAGGGCATTAGCCACAACCTCACTACAAACTTCATGATATATATTAATATAGTGATAAAAATACTTAAGATTCTCCATGATGACAAGATTTACATTCTCAGTCGCAGGGCACGAGTACTCAGTATGATGTAACATGATATAATATCGCTTGTCACACCACTCATCAACAAGACTCACTATCTATAACCGTTGCTTCTCTTTTGCACGTGTTGTTTCTTTACTTCACGGTATATGTAAGCTTTTATAAAGTTTAGTCCTACAACATAGTTTAATACATCACTTGTCCCACGAAATCCTACAATGCCCTCACCAGAATAGCCATAGAGTATTTGAACATCTTGCTCCTTCGCACGATTCAATGTAGCCTTAAAAGCATCAAAGGAGGGTGGAATAGGGAGTTTTTCAGTATCCACCACATCTTGACACTTTGCAGAATACCATTTCATAAACGTTGAACACGCAATATTAAAGGTAGCCATTACTATTTTCTGTCTACGCGGGAGAATACACGTCTGATGTCCAGGGCTTACTGCGATCAACTGAGCACGCAGGTAAGCCCAGGTAGTAGCATGACTCACGTTGCTGGTCTTACAGTGGGCGGAGCTTAGAACTTTCTCCTGTGTACACACACACAAAGGAGAAACAAACGCTAATTTAAACATGATTTATTTAATAAACGAAATATTCAAGGTGTATATGTCGCGCATAGGTTGTGCGAGCCTCTGCCCGCTTGCGACTTTTTAGGGTTAATGCACTTTGGACAATCCAACGAAGGTGGTCCTTATTGGGTAAGCTCGGCCTTAGCCGAGAGCATCCGAGTATCAACAAAAAATAGTTTCTACCAAGTTTGTTTTTTTCCCGAAGGGATGAATGGAAACACCACTCTTAAATCAAAGTTTTCGTTCACTCGTATAAGTTTTATTTCACAAATTATATATACAGGACGAGGCACTGAAGGAGGGAAATGAATTTACAGCCTCTCACGATAACAGCTCAAACAGTAATTAAAAATGAAAGGGGAGCAACCCTTTGTAACAAAGGCCCCGCGCAGGAATTTACAGGGGTAAGAGGTTCGACCCCGTTTCACAATAGTTAAGGTGGGAATTGAAAGCAAGGAGGCTTGTCCTCCTCGAGTAAGAGTTACGGCAGGAATTTAAACTGAGGAGGCTTGGCCTCCTTGGTCTAAGCCTCAGGCAGGAATTTAAAGTGAGGGGGGCTCGGCCTCCTCGGGTAAAGGCTCATGCAGGAATTTAAGATGAGAGAGGAGCCACCTCTGGTAACAACGACTCAGGGAGGAAATTTAAAGTGAGGGCGGTGCAACCTCTGGTATCAAGAACTCAGGCAGGAATGATCTAATTTACAATACAAGAAATTAAGCTTCAATTTTGGGGGAATGCAGTTGAAGGTTAAGCTCCCACTTTAGCTGGAGAGCTAAAGAATTCTGATGTTAAGCATAATTTAAGCAAAAAGTTAACAAAAAAAAATACTAATTTTTGTAAGGTATACACTTTTGGGTGGCGACATAATGTCGGGGGACCGACATGTACAGAGTACATTAAGTACATAAATTACATTATATTACATACATTAATTACCGTTAATTACAATTTAGCAATTTGTTAATTGACATATCTAATACTGAAGTAATCTGAATAGGTAACACAATTTAAATAATGAAGGAGAGTTCTCCGTTGTTTTATAATTTAAAGGGGATTAACGACAATTATATATTTATAGTTAACAGTGATTACGCCAAATTATGTCAAATATTATTAGAAGAATGGTTGGTTATTATAGTTTGAAAGTCTAATTAGCCAGCGATGAGGAAGCGGAGAAAAGATACGGTGTACTTTCATTTGAAAGTACACGGACATTAATGATAACGTAAGACATAAGTAACGGAATTTGAATGACAATTAGGTAGAAGTAGTAAGTACAGGTAATGAGAACGTGGATAACTATGTGCCTACGTAGATAATAACCAGTAGCCTGGCATGGAACAATATGGTATATTATAATAATATAACATCACATCTTAACGTTATAAATTGGTAGCAGAGGCAAGAGAGAAGAGTTCGAATTCAGAGGCTCGCTTTTGACGACAATCGGAATTCGAACCTTCGTCTCAGCAATAATAAACAACTTGCGAGAGGTGAAATAATAAAAAGAAAAAAACGTAAAAAGAATACATGTACGTATCATGATCGTCAATAGACATGTACGACTGCACACGGTAGTGTACACATATCATTCGTCACACAATAGGTTGTGTGTAATATAGACACGAGTAAACATAGACTGATAAGTTGATAGAGAATAACTAGACAATGGGTAATAGGTAATAAAATAGGTAATAGGTGATAAAATTAATAAAGGACAACGGTCAAGAAGGAACATGGATGTATGAATGAGTATGGTTGCATAACACCGACAGGACACAACATATAAATAATGACTCATAGAGAGTGACGTTATATTATTATTATTATTAAAGAATTTACCATACACTGAATATGAAAGATATCCACATACTAAACACGTGATTCAGTATTCAAGGTATGGAAGGAAATTAAGTTACTTTATGACGTCAGAGTGATTCACTCTGTACGTACATATAAGGGAGGGACATTCGCTGTTTACAGCGAACTTCTAATGGCACAAACATGGATACTGTTCAACCATAGAAATGGTAAATCGCATGGTTGTGACATATATATATTTACAAATACGTGTAATAAATAAGTTAGCAATATACATATCAAAGCTTATGTTGTACCTCATCGTCATTCGCGGTTCCGTGGGAGAAGCGAAAAGCAAGACTGTAGAATATAAGGAGCAGACTTAAATATTTATTATATTTTGTAAATGACCCACTTAGGAGTGTGACGTGTTAGAAATGGCTTCTATAGAAAAATTCAGGTTCACGAGCCCATCCACATGTATTATATCTGGACCTACAGAATGTGGTAAAACTGCGTTTATGCTTAAAATCATTAAAGAAAAGGGAGAGATGTTCTCGAAATTTGTGCATAAAGTTATATGGTGCTATTCGACGTATCAATCAGTGTTCAACGAGTACCAAGATGATATTTTGTTCCACAAAGTTGTATATGATGTTAATTCGTTAAAGAGAAATGAACATACAGTCATTGTAATTGACGATCTCATGTTGGAGATGGATAAAACGTTTGCCGAGACATTTACAGTATTCTCCCACCATCTTAACATAAGCGTGTTCTTCATCAATCAGAATCTATTTTTAAAAAATAGATACATGCGCGATGTGTCGTTAAATACAAAATATCTAGTCTTATTCGCGCAACGTAGAGATGTATCACAAATTGGGATATTAGCCAATCAAATATTCCCTAATCAGCGTAAGGAGTTTTTGAAAGTTTATAAAGAAGTTACAAGCACGCTTTACAGATATTTGCTTTGCGACCTTCATCCGCGAAACACGTTTTGAGTGCTTCTAAGAACGAATATATTTCCAAACGAGCCTGAAACGGTGTATATTCCAGAATGACAAAGGCTAAAGAAATACCATGAATTAATAAAAATCTATCATCGACTGCCCCGGGCAATGCAACAGATGTTTATTAAAAATATCGACTCAGACTTTTTAAAATGCATCTGTGCAATCTGTCTTAACGTTATAAATTGCAATGTATCAATGAAACCACCTTAGAAGGCTCGCCTACGCCGTTACAAGAACATAATACGTGCACTCGCTCGTAAAAGTCAAACTGTAGGGAAGAAAAAACGAATTATTGTACAAACAGGAGGGGTCATTTCTCCCCATCTCATTTTCAGTTTTGGGTCCTTTACTGACTAGATTAATATAATGAAGAAAGTGGTAGTGATTCCACACGAGGTGTATGCTTCACTGCAAAGCTCAAAGAATCCAGACACGGATCCAGATCCCCGTAAAAGCAGACTCAAAAGAATGGAAAGTGAATTGCTAGCCCTATTAAACAGTGAAAAAACACCTGATGAGAAAAGTATCTTATACCAAGAAGCTCTGCAGAAATTTCTTCACGAGTACGAAAATTATAAGAACCCGACAGAGATTCCCGTGGTTATTAGGCATAGCACAGGGAACGATGGACATGGTGGCATAGGACCTGTGTCCGACGATAGAGCTGCCCAACCAAAGATTATTGGGTCGGCCACAACACATCGAGCATGTATTAAAAAGCACCCTCCCACATACATTGAGGAATAAAGGTTTAAGTCTTTATAATCTATTGAATGAGGATCCCGCCATACAATGGTCCGATACAGGCGAGGTCATTGTGGAAGGAGTAAAGTACAGGGATCGAATATCGTAGACATTGTCCATGATCTAGTGAGAAAGTGGGATAGGCCCTCATCATCAGGATGGAAGCATATTAAAGCAAGACTACAACAAATAAATGTCCCCCAAAAAATGATAGGAAATCTGAACAGGTTAAAAAACTTGGAACATGCATCGCACGTGACACAATTGAAGACGCCATCACCCCCGGCGGTAACACCTTTGAAGAGGTTAAACAACGGTCAACCCTACCCACGTGCCTCTAAAATACACAAATGGCTAACATATTAAGAAGACGTCATTATAACATTTCTAACCCAGCCTCCTACGGAGTGGGAAAAAAGGATGTTGAGAGATTTTTGCGGGAGCAGGACGCTTATACACTTCATAAGCCTGTGAGAAAAAGGTTTAAAACAGCCAAGACAACAGCTGCTTCGATTGACTCTATTTGGCAAGCAGATTTAACAGACAGGCAAAGATATTCTGTGTACAACGATGGTTTCCGTTACATTCTATTCATAATAGATGTATTCTCTAGATATCTGTGGCTAATTCCTCTGAAAAATAAATCACCTGAAACAGTTGCTAAAGCCACCAAAACGCTGATGTTAAAAGAAAACAGGGTTCCTGGCTATTTTTGTACGGATGTGGGGAAGGAATTTATAGGCCGTGCTTTTCAGAACATGTTGACAGGGTGACAGGACAATTGCGTCCCTGGACAATTGCGTCCGGTTTTATTTCGTCCCGGACAATTGCGTCCCGGACAATTGCGCACTTCCCCAACTACTACATGAAGTTTATTTATTAGAGAAGTGAATAGAAAGTTCATTGTGACTTCACCTACGCCATTGTCCAGGGACACCAATAACGAGGGACGAGTATGTTTGTTATTGTAATTTTGTATGGGATATAATGCCCGGTTAGATTAACTGAATGCCCAGTTAGGTCAACTGTATGCCCTTGACGATTGGTTAGGTTAAGTTGTGATATTTTCGTTAAAACTAACGAAACTAACTTTATCTTAAGTGGACGTAACCCATAAAATTTGACAATGATGTTGCTGATGATGGATAAAGTTTTAGAGAACAGTTTCGAACAGAACTTATGAACATATAACAAGTTTAATAGGTTAAAATGAAAAGTATATTTGAAATTCCGATACTAACTTTATATTCACTTCTCTAATAAATAAACTTCATATAGTAGTTGGAGAAGTGCGCAATTGTCCGGGACGCAATTGTCCAGGGACGCCAGTGACCGGGACGCATTTGTCCGGGACGCACTTGACCAGGACGCAATTGCCCTAGTACCTGTTGACAGAGTTTAATATCAGCTATTACACAACCAATTCTATACATAAGGCTTCTTTAGCTGAAAGAGTTCAACGTACCATAAAGGAACGCATGCACCGCTATTTTACACATAAAAACACATACAGATTTCTAGACATTCTGGAATCATTGGCATCATCCTACAACCGCTCACACCATCGCACGATTGGGACAACACCTAACGAAGTTTTAGAAAGAGGTACGCTCCCGAGAAGAGATGGATCACCAACACCACCACACTCTGCGCGTTTCAAAATCAATGATTATGTAAGGCTGTCGCGTTCGGGAAATAAATTCGCAAAGGGTTTTGAGCAAGGATGGACACGTGAGATTTTTAAAGTTAGGGCTATGAGACCTAAAGGTGAGATAATGATGTATTACGTTGAAGATTTGAATGGGGAAGAAATCTCAGGAGGCTTTTACCGCGAGGAGTTGCAGAAAGTGGCATTTAATTTAGGAAAAAATGTGTTTAAAATTGAGAAAATTTTAGGAAGCAAAGGTTCAGGAAAGATAAAAATGTACCTGGTGAAATGGCTAGGGTACCCAGAAAGCTTCAACACCTATATAAAAGCTGATGCAATAATAAAGCTTAAATAGTATGCAACATGGCTTCTAATCATTTCTACGTCACACTCCCGTCCTCCTCGTCCCTGTCTGTACACCCTAACAACACACTAGCCAACTTTGTAACAGAGCTCCATGGACCCATTGAATTGGGTCGTGATTCGTATGAGGTGGGATTATGTGAATTCCAGTTAACCTCCGAATTTTTAACTCTTGAAAAAGCACAGGTCATATTTCTGATCCTTTGAAGCACCGATGAATGCGAAAAATTAGGCATAATCTTAGACAATACTGTACGCTCAACCCTGTGCGGTGAGGGACGGTTCTATAGCATAAATGTTTCGTTAGGAATCGGGTATTATGATACAGCCATGGATATTGTGGAGGGTTTAAACAAGAGTCTTGAAAATTCGTACCTGACAAACGATTTACTTTTTGAAATCGTAAACATAGACACGCCCGCATGCACATTGAGGTTAAAATCAACGCTTAGTAAAAATATTAGAGATAAAGAGCTGTTCACAATTGCGGCTGAGGGCCGATATAGCGCAGCCTTCCAAAGAGAGACATTTCACGAGGCACAACGTGACTTGTCCAGCTTAATGTTTCAATTGAAGATGGAGAAATTTGCTGAAAGCTCTCAGTCCCCAGACATGTGCTATATTTACAGTAATATAGTGGAGCACCAGTTTGTTGGGGATACCCAGGCACGCCTGCTGCGCATTGCCCACATCCCCAACCATAGAGGAAGGAGTTTGAGTATTACATATGACAGACCCCATTATGTGAATGTCGCAACTAATTTAATAACCAATATCTCAATATATATAAGAACGATTGAGGGTGAAAACTTCCCATTCGGTAACGGGAGCTTAACAGTGAAGCTACACTTTCGACGCACTGAGTTATAATGGATAGAAAGCCTTTCACCGTCTATCGAGGGGTGAGATACCAGCGCGGTAGTGGACTTGGGTCCATTTTTTCATCCATACTACGTACGGCTGTTCCTTTGCTGAAGAGGGGTGCCAGATACCTCGGAAGGAAAGCGCTACAATCAGGTCTTAACACTGCAGAAGACATATTGGCTGGGGCTAAACCTAAAGAAGCTCTAAAAAAACATTTAAAACGTACACGGGACGAAATCATCAAAGATGCAAAGAGAAAAATGCGTGGTGGTGGGAAGAAGAAGGCTGTCCGGAAGAAGGGATCACGTGGCATTAAACGTAAAAGGATATCAAAAAAGAAGTGCTGTAAGCGAATGAAGCCTATGGTTGACCACTTTTTTGACTGATATAAGCTAAGGACATTGATCTCATGAATCATAGTTTGTTTACTACTTGTCGAGAGAGGAGGCACTATTTCTAACTCGTCATGGCACGCTTCATCCACCCATGTAGTTCACAATGCTGTAAATCGGAGCTATCCCTTTTTGAGATGCCTCCAACTCAAGTTTCTATTGAGCACAGTGACTTTATTACAATTAACCCTTTAAACACAATTAGTTCCCCGAGTGCTCCTATAGAATTCGTGATACCCAGCTCAGGCCCTTACTTTTTTGATCCAAGCTGTGTGCACATGTACGCTAAGCTACGTATAGCCCATTCTGATGGAACGGACTGCGATGACAAATATGCTGTATACCCTGAAACAAACTTTCTGCACTCCATATTCAACCAGTGTGACGTATATTTAAATCAGGCCAACATATCGTCAGGCACGGGATACTATCATCTACGAGCCTATCTGGAAAATGTCCTCAACTTTTCCAAAGAAGCGAAGGCTACCTTTTTAAGTGCCGAGGGATATTATCAAACTAAAGACGAAAGTAGTATAAAGGACAAATTTAAAAATTCTAAAAAGAAGATATACGAGTGTTTTGGACGTCTGCACACAGATTTCACTTTCCAGGAGAAGTTGCTTGTGAACGGGGTGGATATGAAAATAAAGCTCACCCGCACGAGTCCTGAGATCTGCTTAAATCTGGATGCTGATCAAGAAGAGGAGCAAAACCCGTTGTGGTTCACATTATGGAGACATACCTCCGCGTACGACGAGTGAAATTAAGTTCACCAAAACAACTAGAAATTGAGAAAAATTTACTAAACGCTACAGTGAAATACCCTATTAACAGAGTACAAATCAAACTATATACGGTGCCTGCAGGGTTGGCGTCGAAGCAGATAGAAAACATCGCCCTGGGAAATCTTCCTAAAAGGATATTAATCGGAATGCAGGACCATGCTTCGGTGAATGGAAAATATAAAAAGAGTGCCTTTAAATTCGAGAATTTCGGACTTAAAAATATAACTCTATACGTTAATGGCATTGCTTTGGGTGGAACATTGATACGGACTATTCATCAGACGCTGTGTTACCTCTTTGCGCGAGAGCCTATAGTAATCTGGCCCATATTGCAGGTGATTGTGATGAGCTCGGTAATGGGGTAACGCAGAAAGAATTCATTGATCAATTTAACCTTTATCCGTTTGACATTACACCTGACTTATCTGCTAGCGTAAATACGCATTTAAGTCCACAACAGAGCGGAAACATCTCAGTGAGGTTGGAATTCACCAAGCCTATAGACGCACCTATTAGTGTACTAGTATACCTTGAGTCGCAAGCCCTAATAGAAGTAGATTTAGGAGCGTTATCACTGACTTTTAAAATGGATGCGAATACACTTCAGAGAGTAATGAATAGTGAACGAGTCACACGTTCCAAATTTATCGGCGTGTTTGCGAAGAATGAAACATTGAGTTTGCCAACTACGCGAGAATGCGGTAGTCTTATTGTGAACACAGATGTCATCGGTAATGAAGGGATTCATTGGTTTGCAATCTATTTTAAAAATAGGCACCGCCTGTACTATTTGATTCACTCGGAATTCAACCCTGGAGTTATTGTAAAATTTCTCGCTCAGTTACATATTCCCGAAGTTGTATGGAACCCATTCGTTACAAGGATATTTTAGTAATACTTGTGGAATGTACTGCATTTCATTTCTCATGCATATGTCACGTGGTAAAGAATTTATAAATTTTTAAAATTATTCGACCCGTGTCACACTCAACGAAACGATGAAATGGTATGCAGACAGATAAAAAGCCGTTTTCCAATTGTGCGTACTCGTTGTATAGTATAATGTTTTTCTCGTGTGTATATATATATATATATATATATTATATGTAACGTTAGTTTGTATATTCTGTAGTTTAAGATGGTTATTGTACTGATTTCTTTCATTTAATAAATTGATGAAAATATATTGTCTTTCCCCCCAAAAAGATCGAAAAACACTTACATTATTTCGATGTGACATTCATTGGGCTGACTGTTCGGTATATCCTCCGTATTCAGGTCCATGACACGAGGTTCTTCAAAAGATTGTATAACACGTGTCAAATCCTCATCGGACCTTAAAGGAGAAAGAATAATGTTCATATTGAATCTTTTTTAATAAAAACATATAGAGTATACATATTGTAAGACAGACCCCATTATGTGAAGATATCTTTGAACCGCTCAGAGAAGCTCATTTAAGAGGTAATTCCGAATAACATTTAAAAAAACATGCAAAAGATTGCCATAAAAAATTGCGATTTTAGCATAATGGCGAGTATCTAAATGAAGTATTTGACGAGATACTACATCCCTCCATATATATATATGATATATAATTTATGTAATCTTTTGTGAATAATTGAATAAAAAAAAATAAAATTATAGACACTTACATTTCTATGGTAGTCCCTTGCGTTGGATCGTAAGGAGCGTCATTGCAAATATTATCAACGGTTTGCGTTGGAAATAATCCATCACGGTCAATCGCGTTAAAAAGATTAATTGCAGTCAATGCTGCAGTGTCACCTTGATACAAATCCTGAAAAGTGTAAAGTTCGTGATCCATGGCGGAGGGAATGTTTATTCACTGGCAGAGGGAATGTTTATTCACTGGCGAAAATAGCTACTGTAACCCCCAACTGAAAAATATTTCCTTTTATATGCACAATCACCAAGCTCCGCCCCAAAAGACCAAGAGCGGATGTTCGTAATGATTGGTTGCCAGTGTAACTGGGTGGGGCTATGATACGTTTGTGTACCAATCGTAACACCGATATAACGGCTCCATGCTTTGGACGACTAATGGCATCTTTATATTCTCCGTAGATTTAATGCTCAAAAGATTGAGAGGATGTTCGTAATGATTGTGTAGCCAGTGTAACTGGGCGGGGTCTAATTTGTGTACCAATCGTAACACCGATAAATAACGGGTCCATGCTTTGGACGACTAACGGTGTCTTTATATTCTCTCCATAGATTTAATACTCGTATTACCCCTTGCATTCTCCGCCACGACAATATTTGTATCTATACTTGGTTTTCTCCAATTCACCCCTTTATGCAATATTCCTCGCAACAACCATCTCTATAAAGGATTTCCAGAATGTGCATTATTATTTTTGATCCTCAATTTTTCGGATGCCGTTCGTTATAGGAATATATTCATTAGAGTGGTTTGGTTCAGCTCAGCATCGCAGGAAACAAAATTAGCACCGCTACTCTTTATTACTCTGACATTAACACCACAGTAATATCTTATGACATAAACATCAAATCTAGAAGATTTTTGTGCATTACCATGTTTTGCGCCCATACTAAACTCAGCTTTCCCAAGATTGCTATATTCTCTCCGTAGATTTAGTGTTCGTATTACCCCTTGCTGTCCCTACCACGTCAATATTTGCGACAATACTTGGTTTTCACCACCCACCCCTTTATGCAATATTGTTCACAACAATATTTTATTATTTTGCGTCCATACTAAATTGAGTCTCAATTTTCGGACGCAAATTATTTTGCGCCCATACTAAATTGAGTTTCAACTTTGATTAATTAATGTATTCGCTTTGACTTCTCGCGTAGGCGTGTGGAAAAGTTGTATTTAGTTATTGAATTTCTGCTTGGTTGGCTGATAAATGGGTACCCTAGGTATCCTACTGGTGGATTAGCCGGCGGTTGAGAGATCGGGGCGATGACATTTCTACCGGCCCGGATTAATGTATTCGGTTTCCACGTTAAACTGTGGGTCTAAGGCGGAGTAAAAAGCTTAACCATGGTTAGAACGAACAATTCGGCGAGAAAGTTAATTATTATTATTGTAATTTGTACCACCCTATATATATATATATATATATATATTATATATATATATATATATATATATATTGTGTGTGTGTGTTAATTTTGAAAAATGTATAATAATAATATACCCATTCATTTTTTTATTCATTCATTTCAATAACTAAGATGATATACAAATTACGTGTAAATAAAAATAACAGGTGATAAAATATAAAACAATTTTTATTTACAAGGAACAGTCGCATAGAGTGCGAAGCGTGTCTTTCAGAGAGAAAGTTTTTGACTCAAATTCTTTCTCGCTAGTTTGTGGTTTTAAAAGGCCTCGGGCTGGACCTTTTGCTAGAGTTTTTCATTACCTGCCTCCTCTCGCTGTAGTCTGAACACAATGTTAAAATAAATGTATTTGTAAGAGAATAATTATTTAATATAATTGTGTGTGTGTGTGTGTGTGTTTGAGAATGTTAATGGAACGATTTCTTTTGCTAAGTCAATTTAGTGAATTTTTTAATGTTAATATTGTTTTAATAATTAATTCACTTTAAGGTGAAAATCCGTTTATATATATATATATATATATTAGGGTGGCCCTTAGTTGTATGTGATTTTCTGAAATGAAATATGTGTCATCTCCCAACCTCCAAAGTTGTTCTAATCCATGCAAAAATACTCTGTGTAAAATTTCAGCTCAATCAGACAATATTAAGATGGCCCCCAAAGGCCCTAAAGTTTCAGATTTTAACAATATTGATATTTTTTCATATAAAACCGTTTTTATCTTCTTTACAGTGTTTTATTCAAAAGAAATATAGAATATGATCGAAAGAGAATTCAATTTACAATAAATTTAGTTATAACCATTATTTACTTAAAACCAAAATTGGACGAGATATTCACGGAAATTGAAAAGTATTATAAGTGCGTAAAAAAACTGCTTCTGGAAGGTTCTAGAAAGTTCTGCGCCTGCGGCCTATACAGGGTGTCCCAGAATTAACTATCTATTTCAATGAAATCGGACAAATTTAATAAAAACTGACGTAATTTTGTGTTTATTACTAAATTATGATACAAAAACAAATAGATTTATAAATCATAAGTCAAAACTTTATTGAGAAGTTTCAACATGTGCACCGTCCGTATCTCTGCAAATTTCAAATCTATCCTCAGCGCTGCGAAACACATTTTGAAGCATTTCAGGTGTTATCTCCCGCACTGCCAACTGGATGCATTCTTTAAGTTCAGCTAAACTATTGATCTTTTGGCGATAAACCTTTGTTTTTATGAAACCCCATGCAAAGAAATCCAGGGGTGTCAAATCCAGAGAACGCGGAGGCCAAGGTCGAAGTCCTCCACGTCCAATCCACCGATTCGGAAGGCGTCTGTTGAGGTATTCTCGAACAATTAGAGCATAATGACATGGTGCTCCATCTTGTTGAAACACAACATTATCAAGAATGCCATCATCAAGAAGCTGTGGTTCGAGAAACTGCTGAAGCATATCAAGGTAGACGGTACCTGTTACAGTTGCTTCCGCAAAGAAGAATGGGCCATAAATTTTGGATTTGGTCATTCCAAGCCACACGTTAACTTTTGGAGAGTTTCTTTGCCATTCTATGACTTCAGACGGTCTTTCATTGGACCAGATAATGAAAAAATTATGAAAAAAATTTAGAAATTTATACATTTTTAACACATATTAAACATGATAAACATAAATAAAAGTGTGTTTTTAAAAAATTTGTCCGATTTCATTGAAATAGATAGTTAATTCTGGGACACCCTGTATAAGCGGCGTAATTATTTGTTGTAAATAAAATTCACTTTCGATTATGCTTTGTGATTATTTTCCCAAACAAAGTTTGCAAATGAATTATAAAGGTTTTATATTAGAAATACCAATTATCGGTGAATTTTGAAACTTTAGGGCCTTTGGGGGCCACCTTAATATAGCCCAATTGAGCTGAAATTTTGCACAGAGCACTTTTTTATATATTGGAAGGAGATTAGGGGTTGGGAGCAAGTAATTTCAAAAGTTGAAAAATAAGGGCCACCCTAATATAATATATATATATAATATATATATATATATAATATATATATATATAAGGAATGACAAAATTAAATAGACACAGTTAATATATATATATATATATATAGAGGAATGACAAAAGAAAATAGACAGTTAATGTGATTATATATATATATATATATATATATATATAAGTTAAGGAGAAAGTTGTTCAATTGGGTGTGTTCTTCTGAACTATTATTTTGACGATTGTACGTTCCGTATTATATTATTTTTTGTGCAGTAGAAGGCAAATTCTATTTATTTACAATAATTAATAAACATTGAATTTTTTACTGTCAATTTCAGTTTTCGTTTAAAAGAGAAAGTGTATGCTTTGGTAACGAATTAAAATAAATGGTGGTATCTAGCAACTCACCCTAATAATGTATACCTGTACAATTAAAATAAAAATTGGTATCTGGCAACTCAACCTTCCTCTATATAAGACCCGCTTGGCTTCGGAGCTGGCAGTTTGATGATGACAGCTGTTGAATAAAGATCTTCCTTCCTTCTTAGGTTAAGACTTAGCTTAGTTTCCCTTTGGGGGGTTAGGACGCCCCACCTTGTCCCCCAAAGCCCTCCTCCGTCTATCCTCTCTCTTTCTCTCTTAGGTTAAGGCAACCCCTTTGGGGGGAGATCATCCTTCCTTCTCCCCGCAAAGACCCCTTCCCCTCAACCTCCCCTCTCCCCCTTGGCTCCTTCTAAGCCAACTGGCTGATTAGGGGCCTATAAGACAACGGCCACTCGGCTGGTCTTAGTGTGCACTTGGCTCCTGCCAGGTGAACACCTCTCTTGCTTTCTCTCCGCCGCCTCCAATTTGCATGACCCCTTGTTGCACCTGCAGCATCCCCACCCCCCTTTGCAGCATTGAGTTGTTGCACACACCCTCCCCCTTCATTGCATACCCTTCCCTTTGCAACACCTCACCCATTTGCAACATTGCTCATTATCTCTTGCAACATTTTGCACTTGTCCATTTTGCGCCCATACTATTATATATATATATATATATATATATATATATATATATATATATATATATATACAGGGTGTACATAAAGTCAGGATCTATTTTTGTGAAGCACTTGGAAATTATATGGAATTCAATCATAAAATGATAAAGTGGTAACATTTATTAAATAATTAAGAGTAGGATTCGACGTGACGCCCATCAGTATCCCTGCACAGCTCAAATCGTTCCGCAGCATTTCTAAACACATTCTGAGCATTTGCGGGGTTATGTTATCTGCAGCAGTTCGTATACGTGTACGTAAGTTTTCAAGACTCGTAATCTCGTCTGATAGACGTGCGATTTGATAAAGCCCCATGCAAAGAAATCTAAAGGGGTTAAATCTGGTGATCTCGCTGGCCAAGGTCTGTTGCTTCCGCGTCCAATCCAGCGATTTGGAAAACGTCCATTTAGATAATCCTGAACAATTTTGGCATAGTGACAAGGAGCACCATCATGTTGATAGACGACGGTACTAACAATCCTATCCCCGTCGTCTATCAACATGATGGTGCTCCTTGTCACTATGCCAAAATTGTTCAGGATTATCTAAATGGACGTTTTCCAAATCGCTGGATCGGACGCGGAAGCAACAGACCTTGGCCAGCGAGATCACCAGATTTAACCTCTTTAGATTTCTTTGCATGGGGCTTTATCAAATCGCACGTCTATCAGACGAAGATTACGAGTCTTGAAAACTTACGTACACGTATACGAACTGCTGCAGATAACATAACCCCGCAAATGCTCCAGAATGTGGGATACTGATGGGCGTCACGTCGAATCCTACTCTTAATTATTTAATAAATGTTACCACTTCATCATTTTATGATTGAATTCCATATAATTTCCAAGTGCTTCACAAAAATAGATCCTGACTTTATGTACACCCTGTATATATATATTAAAATATATATATATATATATATATATATATATATATATATATATATATATATAACACTTTTAACTCTTTATTTATAAAATAAATACAATTTTTTTTGGTTGTTTCAATAATTTAAAAAAAAAATTAAAAATAAATAATTGTGAAATTGGACTATTCATTTTATTTAATTTGGCCCTTGAGCTTTAGGCTTTACTGGGCTCATTATTATTGAAGATAAAACAGATAGTTATTATTATTAATCTTTCTTCTATCTATTTTTTTTTTCTATATATAAAAGAGGAAGTTTGTTTGTTTGTCTGTTTGTCTGTTTGTTTGTTCTCTATTGAAATGAATATGGCTGCACCAAATAGTGTTTAAGGTAGTGAATCAGATATAACTTTTCACGGGGAACCTAATGGTGTGCACAGTAGGTAGGTAGGTAGGTAGGTACAGAAGGTAGGTACAGTAGGTAGGTAGGTACAGTAGGTAGGTAGACTAGACAGTTTTATTTAGTAAATGGGTAGGTACAGTAGGTAGGTAGGTAGGTAGGTACACTAGGTAGGTAGACTAGACAGTAGGTAGGTAGGTAGGTAGGTACAGTAGGTAGGTAGACTACACAGTTTTATTTAGTAAATGATACATTAAAATCTTGTTTAGTTTTGAATGACGGCATAAAGTCACGGGATTTAAATGGAATCTAATGGTGTGCATAAAAGTTTCAAAATTTTCGAGAACTTTT
Source organism: Bathynomus jamesi (assembly GCA_023014485.1). Taxonomy (NCBI): domain Eukaryota; kingdom Metazoa; phylum Arthropoda; class Malacostraca; order Isopoda; family Cirolanidae; genus Bathynomus; species Bathynomus jamesi. The sequence goes on from JAJOZX010013016.1 coordinate 36,521, forward strand.
TAAAATATAAGGTTAAGGAATAAGTTTTTTCATTTTAACACAAAAAAGCTTAAAATCATTATTTTCGAAAACTTTTTAAAATATAAGGTTAAGGAATAAGTTTTGCATTTTGACACAAAAAAAGCTTAAAATCATTATTTTCGAGAACTTTTTAAAATATAAGTTTAAGGAATAAGTTTTGCATTTGACATTTGAGTGTGACTTTTGCTATGGGTGACAATGGCCCAAAAAAGTTGGAACACCTCGCAATCTTTATGTTTTGACACCCAATGGAAAAACACGTAACATTGTTTACACTGAAGTGCTACAAAATGTCTGATGTTTTCAAGGAATAAAAACAATTACCAAAACTTTGTGTTTATGTGTTCATTTAGTTTTGTTCATCTTTTTACCTTATTTTGACACACCCTTACATCCCGGGCAACGCCGGGTATCTCTGCTAGTATTATATAAATCATTAATTAATTTCAAATGCATAAACGAACTAATAGTTGAAAATCATTGTGAAGTCATTAAGTTATTGTGAAGATATTTATTAAGTCATTATTATAGATACGAAGCAAATACAAAGTCATTATTGAAAATATGATACAAAACTATACAAAGAATTCAATGTTAGACACTAGAAATGAACAAGTAATAGAGTAAGTGCATTTAATCCTAGCCTTTTATTAGTATTATTCTATATATATATATATATATATATATATATATATATCGTAAAGAACGACGCTTGTATAGGAGAACATTCCGCGCAAGATGAGGAGGGAGAACGAACAAATGAAAAAATGAGGTAACCAACCGGGAATCGAACCCGGGATCTTCCGATTGCCGGTCAGATATAACCACTACACCATGGTCCTCACTCGATCAGAAGTCGTAATTCTCCTACATACGCGCAGAAACCAATGCCCCGAGGGGGGCACCTCCCGCATGCCGCACCTATATATACATTTCAACTGCAAAGAACACGCAGTATAATTAACGTAAAGAACGACGCTTGTATAGGAGAACATTCCGCTCGAATTGTTCATTCTGACGAAGGTCAAGCTTGTTGCTCCACCTTAGACCCACGTCTTTACGTGGAATCCGAACGTGTGTGTGTGTGTGTGTGTATATTATATATATATATATATACACATTTTGTGTGTGTGTGTGTACAGAAAATACACAGTATATACGCGTATTCTTTTTGGATAAACGCTGAATTTCTGATAAGTTGTAAACAATATTCAGACAGACAACAACCACATATGTTATGGAAGATTTTAAAAACAACGTTTCTGCTTTGAAAGTCCTCACTCTCGACCCATTAATTAACCTTGAAGTTTCCTCAGTTTCAGTTGTTAACCACATACACACCCACCCATTCACAAATACATACGTATGTACGTACGAATGTACTGTGATTGGAATAGATACATTTGTGTTGCCATGGGGACGAAACAAATTTCCGGATGCATTTTTAAGAAAGAATATTTAAAATATCTTCAAATGCCTCTTCATTCATATCCGGTGTACAATTCATTCGATTTGTGCGGGCCGCACCGGAAACGTTCAAGGGCCGCTTGTTTGAGACCCTGCTATTATAACCCTTATACTTTAAGCTCTCTTCAACCGTGAGTGGCCCTTCTGGTTATTATTATTATTATTATTAGTAACTTATATACAATATCAGTGGCGACTGGCGTATAGGAGCGATGGAGCGGTCGCTCCCCCTTGCTTGAAACGATAAATATTAATTTAACAGATAAAAAATATATTAATTTTAAGATATTAAAATAATATTCTTGAAATATATTTTAAAAATTCATGTGGCATATCATGATTCATGAGGCATTTTGAGTAAGCCTTCATACAGTACATAATATTCTAAACTTATAGCATAGCTTCAAATAGCGTACCGCTGTTTGAATACAAAATAATATTGCAGCCGAATGGAGCGATAGATTTTCGCTCAAGTAAATATAAATTATATTTTACTGTTGTAATGAAAATATAAGTACAATCGCGAATTTTTTTTATAATAACTTTATTTTTACTAATAGTTACTTCAGTAATAATGATATAAGCCATTTATATGTATTTTATTAAAATTATTACTTATTTGTAATTAACTAGAATTGTACGTCTGGCATAGCCGCATATGTTAATACAAGTACAGTACTCTTGTGAGCGGCAGTTGGATTCGCACTAGCCTATTGTGAGTCCGTGTTGTCGTACAGTGGTACATTATTATAGTCAAATTTATTAGTTAAATTTATTCAACAATTTTTTTATATTTTATTAAAATATTTTTTTAATACAAATTTATGGCTTCTTTTGACATATAAGTACCGTACGGAAGCACCATGTGATTGTTTATGTACTACAATTCTAAAAATTATAAATTTTATGAAATCGCACCCCCATACATTTATACCACGAGTCGCCACTGTACAATATATATAATATATATATATATATATATATATATATACAGGGTGTCCGAGAATTATCTGTACAATTTTTGGCTGATAACAAGTTTTGACAAATTTTTTCTTTTTTGTACGCGGGTGACAGACATTGATGATTTAAAAGCAAGAATCACAGCTGCTATTGAGCGAATTGATGTGGATATGCTGCAGCGTACATGGCAACATTTGGAATATCGATTGGATGTTTTGCGAATCACTGATGGTGCACATATCGAATGTTTGTAACAACGTTACTTTAATAAAGAAACTTTTGAAAATACAGATTCTAAATATTCTTGTTTAAGAATTTTACGTGTGTTATCAAGAATTTTATTAAAAGATGAAATTGTACAGATAATTTTCGGACACACTGGAATTTCTAAAAAACTTGTCAAAACTTGGTATCAGAAAAAACTTAATGAGATTCTCTGTAAAATGGGACAACACTGGAATTTCTACACTTCATGGTTGACTTTTAATAACAGCCAAAAATTGTACAGATAATTCTCGGACACCCTGTATAATGTATATATATATGGGATTGAACCCAGAATGGTCCCCTGAGGTTTTTTCATGATACACACAGACCGTGCATGGAACAAGGAACTCTTCTGGGAAAATAGTTGGACTATAATGGATTTAATTTTCCCAGAAGAGCTTTTAGCTCAGTTCAGGAGACTATATATATATATATATATATATAGGGTGTTCCATAAGTCCGGTCTTATAGGAAAATTTATTTTAAATTGAATTACAAAATAAATGTTCAATTAATGTCCTGTTTTGGGATCCTTTTATTTTGTTGCAGGTAGAATAATACGCAATGGCTAATATGGAAGTGAGTTACACAGGCAAAGGCGGAGATTACTTTTGTAATTTAATTTCAAATAAATTTTCCTATGAGACCGGACGTATGGGACACTGTATATATATATATAGTCTCCTGAACTGAGCTAAAAGCTTTGTTCAAGATGAGCCCTTTTTAACAACAAATCAGTGCTAATGAATACCAATAAAGAATCACCTGTTCGTAATTTTGAAAGGAATTTCATAATAATGCCATATACACCTTGATAACCTTGGTTTTGCTTCCGCCCGTATTGCTCATTCTCACAAATGTCAAGCTTGTCACTCTACCTTAGACCTACAGTTTAACATGGAATCCGAACCACACCCCACCAGCAGCCCAGCGTCTTAACCACTGGGCTACCAAGGGTACCCATTTATCTACCAGCCAATTTTTTTATTGTGTGGAGGGATGAACAGCTGGGTTTTGCTGCGCGCCCCTGCCATCACCGGGTCTCGATCCCGGGGCCGATGGATTCATAGTTAGCGACGCTAACCACTACATCACCGAGGCGCATTCCGGATTACAAAGACAACAAAAATCGGAATTAGTGTAACGGTAAAGAATGGAGTCAGCGATTATGAGAAAACCCAGGCTTCATCGACTATTGGATATATATAATATATATATATATATACTGCTAGAAGGGGTACGGACGGAAAGTGCCGGTATAGACTTTCACCGAAAACATTGGAGAATAAATTAAGACGCAAAGACGAAAGATTTGTTATATTGTCAAAACAGTTTGTATATTTTAAATTTGTTGAAGGTCTACACTTACTTATACGTCAAACATAACTTCCCATCAAGTCTTGGCTTTTTTTTTATGTATAATTCTTCTATCATGGTTATGAATGATTAAAATTTAGAACAGCGCATTTGCTGTGCTTGAAACATTGATTGATTATCGATTTACCTGAAAAAGTGTTGTAATAGGTTCGATTCTTACGATGTATTCTCGACTTTACATTCCGACAATTTAGTTGTTTGTTTTACTCTTTATCCATTCATATCCTCTGGAATGAGCGTCCGGAATATGTTGTAAGATGAGTAAAAATAAAATAGTGACGGTATGGTACAGCTCAGAATAAGAATAAGAACGATATGACTTACAGCTGCATACCGACCCACTTTCAGCACTGTATACAGGTGTTTCGTAAGTCACTGGAGAGTTGAATATATATATATATATATATATATATATATATATATATATGCTGCAAACCCACAGTGGGTTTGCAGTATTCATTCATTTCACGTGTTTAATTGTGAAATTCATCCAGATATATATATATATATATACAGGGCGTCCCAAAAACATGTATACACACTTTAACAGCTGATAGCTCAATTGATGTTCTTTCTTTCCAAGTTAAACCCATTAGAATTAATAATGGCAGTCAGACTAAGCTTTGAACAAAGGAAATTCATTCTAAAATGCTACTGGAAGTGTGAAAACGCAGTTGAAGTGCAAAGACAGTTAGGAGGGAGTTTCAAACAGATCCACCAAAGCGACTTATCATCACTCGAATTAGAGATAAGTTTGAAGCCGATGGAACTGTTCAGAATGTCCACAAGAAGCGTTCCGGAAGACCACGGACATCGACAAGCCCCACAAAGCAAGAAAGAGTACTGGAAACGTATCACCAAAGTCCAAGAAAATCTGTGCCGCAAGCGAGTCGTGAGGTAGGAATTTCAGAATCGTCTGTCCAACGCATTTTGAAGCGCTGTCAATGGAAAAGTTACATTCTAAGATTAGTCCATGCTATTAATGAAGATGATGATCCGGACCGAAGAGTGGAGTATTGCGAGTGGTACTTGGCACGATGTGGATGTGGATTGGACGAAGGGGTTTCGTAGAATACCCTCCGCGTTCACCAGACTTCACACCACTAGACTTTTTTTATGGGGATACTTAAAAGACAAAGTCTACGCTATAAAACCTGCAACAATCACTGAATTGAGAGCAGCCATTGAACGAGAATGCACACAAATACCAAACGAAATGTTTCGTGATGTTTGCGATTCCATTGGTTCGCGTTATCAGCAGTGCCTGGACCAGAACGGACGTCAGTTTGAAAACAGGCGTTGACAAAACAATTAAATAATGTCTGTAGATTCTATTCCATTTTGAAAATGAAATGTATTTTAATAAACACTGCCTTTACAAGTATTTAAAGTGTGTATACATTTTTTTGGGACGCCCTGTATATATATATATATATATATCTATATATATATAATATATATATATATATAATATATATTATATATATATATATACAGTATGAATTTCATAAATATGAATTGAAAAAAATTAAACATATAATAACATATTGTTAATTGAAAAGTATAACGCACATCTTAAATTAACCGAGTGTGTACACACACACACACACACACACACACACACACACACACACACACGGTTAATTTGAATTGAGATGTGCGTTATACTTTCAGTCAACAATATGTTATTATATGTTTAATTTTTTTCAATTCATCTTTGGAATTTGTGAATACACTGACATTCTTCTTAAAAGAGTGAGGTATAAAGTTATTTTCCATTTTAACGACGTTTTTACACTTTTATATCGATATTTATATTGTAAATAAACAAAATCGAATAAGAGCATCGGGTGCACGACACTTGTGAAGTAAAGTTGCAAATGAAATGAAATTTGTAAACCGTGTTTAGGTTAAGGAAAGGTTCCTCCCAGAATTAGGTTTCAAACTGAGGACCGCTCAAGCACTAACCGGGAACTTACTGGCTCTCCTTTTGACCTGTTATAGGGAAGTTATACGATCAATATTAGGAACCATTTGGGTATTTCCATTTGAAGGATTTATGAACTGTTCCGTTTACGGTATACGAATAACTGTATGCTTCGATCCTGCACTGAAGTTCCTCTTCAGTTGACCGTATATTATAAGGGGACCTACGACATTACGCTGTGTTCGAACCATCTAAGGGCCGCAACATCATTTCAGTGCGGATGACGGTGCCCTATTCAGCTATTGAACAGATTTAACGTGTCTTAACCTCGCTGATCGAATGAGAAGCGGTGTTGCGACGTGACCATGACATAACCCAGAAGAAACCCAGTAAATAGAGTTTTACAGCTCTCCTCTCTCTCTCTCTCTCTCCCCTCTCTCTCTCTCTATATATATATATATATATATATATAAAAACATGGTAGAAGTTCTGTGCGTCGGTCTCTCTTCACACGAAGGTCAAGCTGGTGGCCCCACCAGTTTTTCGATCATTTTCCACAGGTAAATTATGGTGTGTGTCTCTCTTCTTCTTTCCAGTGAATCTAGAATCAATTTACTTAGTGTTTCCCAGTAGTTGAGAGAAAGAGTTACAAGGAGTTACGAGGACAAGAAGTACCTCAAAAGGCCTTACGGCCCATACCGAGTAGGTACCAATGGCAACGGGTGCCAGGGAAAAATTCCTACATCCTCAAATAGTGTACAAGATTCGGTCTAACCTTTTCTTGAACTGATCCACGTGTCATAGATCGTATTGGTAAAGTAATTCCCACACACACTAGTGCGAAACCGTTTCAAATCCAACTTCCAACCATTGTTACGAGTTAAGTTATCATTTAAACTAAACATGCTTTTAAAATCGATACCGTGTCGAACCCTTGGAAGAGCTTGAAAACCTCGATGAGTTGAATTACAAGGAGTTACAAGGAAAAGAAGTACCTCAAAAGGCCTTGCGGCCCATACCGAGGAGGTACAAATGGCAATAGGTGCCAGGGAAAATTTTCTATACACTCAAAGTGTGCAAGATTTGGTCTAACCTTTTCTTGAACTGATCCACAGAGGAACTGTTCACAACTTCTGAAGGTAACCTGTTCCACGTGTCACAGATATTATACGTAAAGTAATTCCCACACACACTAGTCCTAAACCGTTTCAAATCCAACTTCCAACCATTGTTGCGAGTTGGGTTATCATTTAAACTAAACATGCTTCTAAAATCGACATCGTTGAACCCGCGTAAGAGCTTGAAAACTTCGATCAGTTGACCGCGCAGCCTCCGAGTTTCCAGCGAAAACAAGTTCAGGGCGCGTAACCGTCGATTGTAGCACATATGTCTAACGGAAGGGATTAACTTTGTGGCCCTCGCCTGCACTCGCTCCAGCGTCTCAATATCTTTCCTGAGGGTGAGCGACCAGAACTGCACTGCATACTCCAGGTGCGGCCGAACCAAGAAATTGTACAGAGAGAGCACAATCTCCTTGTTCCGAAACTGAAATTGCCTCCTGATATAACCCAACAGCTTCTGGGCTTTCTTTTCCACCTCTAGGCACTGTTTGGTAAACTTAAGGTCGCTGCTAATTAGCACACCCAAGTCCTTTTCCAAATCAGTCGCCTCGATATTACTCCCCAACATCGAGCAGTCCGACTTGGGATTGGCATAGCCAATGTGCATCACTTTGCATTTACCCAAGATAAACGGCATTTGCCATTTTTCGGACCACTCTCCTATCCTACCTAGGTCCGCACGCAGTTGCTCGATCGCTTCGGGCGCGTAACCGTCGATTGTAGCACATATGCCTAACGGAAGGGATTAACTTTGTGGCCCTCGCCTGCACTCGCTCCAGCGTCTCAATATCTTTCCTGAGGGTGAGCGACCAGAACTGCACTGCATACTCCAGGTGCGGCCGAACCAAGAAATTGTACAGAGAGAGCACAATCTCCTTGTTCCGAAACTGAAATTGCCTCCTGATATAACTCAACAGCTTCTGGGCTTTCTTTTCCACCTCTAGGCACTGTTTGGTAAACTTAAGGTCGCTGCTAATTAGCACACCCAAGTCCTTTTCCAAATCAGTCGCCTCGATATTACTCCCCAACATCGAGCAGTCCGACTTGGGATTGGCATAGCCAATGTGCATCACTTTGCATTTACCCAAGATAAACGGCATTTGCCATTTTTCGGACCACTCTCCTATCCTACCTAGGTCCGCACGCAGTTGCTCGATCGCTTCGGGCGTCCCAACATTGGCCCCAAGCTTAGTGTCATCAGCGAATTTGGCGATCCGACTGACGATGCCACCGTCTATATCATTTATGTAAATGATAAACAACAGTGGCCCCAAAACGGAACCCTGAGGAACCCCACTAGTGACCGAGGCCCAACCTGAACTGGCCCCTTTAATTACAACCCTCTGCCGCCTATTCTTCAGCCAGTTTTCAATCCACCTACCTACTTCCCCACCGATACCCAGCACGCGCACTTTCGCTATTAGCCGGCGGTGAGGTACCTTATCAAAGGCTTTCTGAAAGTCGAGATAAAGTATATCAATCGCCCTACTCTTATCGTACTCACTCAACATGACGTGGAAAAACTGGAGCAAGTTGGTGAGACACGACCTATGCCGTCTAAACCCATGTTGGGAGTCCCCAAGCAGCTTGTAGGAATCCAAATGGTCGACGATCCTATCCGCTATTATCCCCTCTAATAATTTACCTACAACTGAAGTGAGACTAATGGGACGATAGTTCCCTGGACTTTCGTGATCCCCTTTCTTAAAGATAGGGGTCACGTTGGCTTCCCTCCAGTCACCAGGCACCTGGCCCGTCTCCAACGATTTGTTGAAGACTGTAGCCAGGTGGGGGCCACCTGGTCGCGCACCTCCCGCAACACTCTGGGGAGAAAACTGGTCTGGCTCAGGAGCCTTAAACGCGCTCAGTTTGTCTATTCTATCGGCAACGACTGTCGCGGTACATCGAACACTATCCAGGCCAGCATCTTCGTGCCTCACGCCTGGCTCGGAGATGATGCGGGTGTCCTCCCTGGTGAACACTCCCGCAAAGTACTCATTAAGCACATTGGCTTCCTACTATTAACATAACTGAAGAGCTCCTTAGAGTTCCCCTTGCAGAGGCTTGCCACCCGTAGTTCTTCGTTACGTTTCGCTAGCCCAACCTTCGCCTTCACTTCCCTACACAGGCGGACATATGCTTCAGTGTTCTCATGGGAACGATTGGCCTTCGCCCTCCTATACGTTACTTTCCTATTTCGGATAGCCGAAGCGATGTCACGATTGAACCACTTAGGCTGCAGTGAAGCAGGGGTGACCGGTTTTGAGGTTATGGCAGCAGACTGCAACACCATAAACTCGTCCCGGAATGCACTCCACACTCCCTCAACATCGCCGCCGACCTCGAACCCCATCTCACCTACGCTATCCCTGAGGCTAACAAAGTCCGCCCTCCGGAGATCGAGCTTACTGCCTCTCGAGTTACTACGCTTCACCCGAGGGACGCACACACGGAACCTAATCAGACCGTGATCACTCCCGCCCAACGATTCGTCAACTGTGAGGCCAGTGACGAGGTTGTGTTCGGTCGTGAATACTAAGTCTAGAACGCTTTCGCCTCGTGTAAGCTCATTGACCCACTGAGTGAGGAAGTTCATCAGCAAAGTCAACTAGCCTCCTCCCTTCAGCATCAGCAGTCCTGTCTTCCCACTTTATGCCGCAGACAGTTGAAGTCTCCTAAAATTTACACACACCCTATCCCCTAGCAGGCTACTGAGTTCGGTGTACAGGGCTGTATCCTCCTCGAGGAGGAGATGCGGAGGTCTGTACACCAAGATTAACCTATAGTTCGTCCCTCCACGTTCAGATCGACGCCAAGCAGCTCCCGTTCCGACCGGAACTGGCAGTCAACCGGACTCAACGTGTCCCTGACGTATATTAGTACCCTACCCCCTCCCCGCGGGTGCGGTCTTTACGAAAACATTCTATACCGGGAATTCGAACTCCCCAACGTAATCCCTACGATCAGTATGAATCCAGGTCTCGGTGATAGCAACGATATCCTGGTATTCTGATGCTAAGAGCGCCCGTAGCTCGCAAAACTTGTTCCTAATCGACCTAGCATTAAAGAGCATTGCACGGAGGGAGCCTTCCCTATTCTGACCGCCCCCTAGCACGACCCGTTTCCCGAACAGCCAGGGCTGTCGGGAGTTGAAGAGCCCCTCACTAACGAGGGGCAACTTCCGCAGGAGCCTAAGCTTCCTCCAACGTAGAAGGAGGGTCACCCACCTGTACCTGGACGCACCCTTCAGTTGAAGGTACGTCCGCCACCGGCTCATCATCATCTCTCCCCGGTGGGGCCCCATCATCTCTCCCCGGACTCGACCTCACCATTGTGATAGGTGCCGGTCGAGCAGCGCGCCTAGCACACCTTTACCCTTGTTATTAAGGTGGACACCATCCCTCTGGTAAAGGTCCCACCTACGAAAATGCGTCGAAGGGGTCAATAAACCTCAAGTCCTGCACCCTCTCGTTGATGCCAGTGACCTTACTGAGTGCGTGGTCACTGGCATTCATTCGCGGTAAATAATAATAATATAATATAATTTTATTTTATTTATTTATTGAGAGAGAGAGAGAGAGAGAGAGAGAGAGAGAGAGAGAGGAGAGAGAGGAGAGAGAGAGAGAGAGAGAGAGAGAGAGAGAGAATATTAAAAGGATTATAATTTTAACAGCATGACTACACTAAATATACAGATGGCGACAAAGTCTGAAATCAATGGGAAATGTAGTTTTAATCATTAGCAATATATTGTAGAGTAATGTTGTATTAACTCCAAACTTTGTGGGTACCCTGTATATCAATATAATTTCCCCAACTAATAATATAATTTTATTTTATTTATTTATTTATTTACAAATATATACAGTTTTCATAGCTGAGTATAATTTATTATCAATTACAGGTGCTGTTCACAGTTATAAACTGCCTTCAGTAAGCCTGCACGCTTTCCAGGCCGAAATCTACTAATTAATAGATAAAATAGATAAAAATAGATAAACTAGATAGAAATAGATAAAATAGATAAAAATAGATAAAAATAGATAAATAGACAAAAATCTTAATTAACGTAACAATTCAGCTTTATTGAAGGGATAAAAAGAATGAGGAAATTGGTCTTTCATTTTGTTTATTCATTACGTAATGCGGAAGGGGGGGGGGTATTAATTAAAAGAGGAGGGAAATGCTAATAACATACTTGTATTTTGAAAGTTAAACTTCCCTAATATTATAAAGAAAGTCAAAAAATTATTATTATATATATAAGCGGAACTGTAATCGTTGAGGGTTGGCTGGATACTGAGGATATAAAGGGACTCAAGTATGCGGAGGTCGATTAGTTGGTTGGCTGAATTAATGATTTTGAAGTGGGAGGAAAGTAACGGGTGGTTGTGGAGGTGGCAGTGATCCCTTATTGCTGATTTGGAGGGTTTGTTCAAGGGCTGTGAAGTTCTTGTAGAAATCCCACGATGCTCGTCCACTCTTGTTTAATATTGGCGGATGGTACTGCCAATATAGTTCGCTTTGCAGCGAACACAATTAAAAGCGTAGATAGTGGACGAAGCAAGTGGCTGGGGGTTTTTTTCTTTATGGTTGAGGTAAGATTTGATACTATTGTTGTTGGTGAAAGCGAAATGAAATTTAATTTGGGGGTAAAGCGGGGTAAGAGACGGAGTTCTGAAGGTATTTTGTGGCTAATGTGGTCGTAATAGGGGAATGAAAAATATTGTACGTCTTTTTTAACAGTGGGAACTTTAAGGGGTGGTTGATAAATATTATTAAGAAAATTTCTGGTTAAGGACTGTAACAGATGTTTTGGGAAAGAGTTATTAATGCTGAAGTTAAGAATTAACTCTATTTCATGATGGAAGGATAAGTACGAGGAGCAAAGATGGTAGGCACGATGGATTAAAATTTTAATACTATTTATTTATATAGCAAGGGGATGTGGCTTAGGAAATTAGTACCTAGGCCTGTGTACGTGGGTTTTCGATATATGGAAGTGCTAAATTTGTTGTTTTGTTTAGTTATTGTAATATCTAGGAAGGGAAGGGTGTTATTGGATTCGTCTTCTTTGGTGAACTTAATGTTTTTATGTTGGGAATTAAGTAAGTAAGAAAAAGGGGGGCGTGGTTGGTATTGTGAAAAAGGAGAAAGGTGTCATCAACGTATCTTTATATAGGTGTGGTTTATAATGAGTGGGGCAATGAAGTAGCCAGTTATTTTCGTGATGGCTGAGGAAGATGTTCGCTAGAGTGGCACTTAAGGGGGATCCCATAGCTAGTGAGTCGGTTTGTTGATAAAGTTGTTGGTTAAAGAAAAAATAGGTGTCTGAGGCGGCGAGCGTGAGCAGTTTGGTAAATTCATGTTTTGTTAGATTCAAAACTGTATTCGGATTGTTGGCGAAAAGGCTGTTAATACAGATATCGATGGCTTCTTTAATTGGAACGTTGGTGTAGATACTATATCGAAACTATGCATATGAAGGTTATTTGAGTTATTTATGGTCCATATTTTTTTAGTGAATTCGTAGGAGTTGGTGACGGAGTATTCGTTTTGGGTTAGGGGGGTTAAAGTGGGAATTAGGAATTTTGCTAGTTTGTAATTGTGGGTAGTGTAGGCCGAAAGGATGGGTCTAATGGGTAAGTTGGGTTTATGTATTTTAGGGAGGCCATAGAGAGTACCTGGGGATGAGCCGGAAGAACGTACTTGGTTATAAGTGCCTTCTGAAATTTTGTTCTGATCATATAGTTTTTTGAGGAAACGGTTGATTTTATCTTCAAGTTTTAGGGAAAGGGTTAAAGGACTATCGTTAATCTTTTTAAATTTGGTAGGATCGTTAAGAACGTTGTTAACCTTATTAATGTAATCTGGTTTATTAAGAAGGACGGTGCCTTTGCCTTTGTCGAGACGTGAAATGATAATGGAGTCGTCTTTAGATAGTTCTTTAAGGCAGGAGAGGTCTTTTCTATTAATAAGGGGGGAAAAAACTTTATGAGGTTTAAAACTATAAAAATGTTTATTAGCGATGTGGGTGAGTGAGGACTTTAAAAACGGAAGTTTTGACTCGTCAACTATTGAGAATTTTTTTAAACTATGAAAGAGTTTTTCGAAAGATAAAAAGTGCTTAAAATAATTTATCTTAAAATTTGGCAGTTTAAAATCTAGGCTTAAGGATAGGAGTCGTTTTTCATTAGTACTTAGGGTTCTATTAGAAAAGTTGAAAATGGTTTGATCAGGATTTAGGGGCTGAAGGTTAGAGTTTAAGCCTAATAGGTTTAATTTCTATTGTGTCGTTGTTGAATCTGTTTCCGGTAGATGTTGACATCTTTAATAGTTTGATTTTTTAACATTAAATAGTCGATAAGACTTACAGATTCCTTTAATTGAGTTAAGAGAGAATTATAATTAGCAAGAAGTCGTCTACTATTGGAATGCTTAAATTTAATTTCTTTACTCAACAATTTGCACTGGAACGATTTGTATTATTAGAGTTGTAGAGGCGTTTGTTGTAGAGTTTGAATTTAATAAATTTGGGAATAGAATTATAACTCTTACAGACGTTTAAGAAATGAAGGTCGCAGTTGTTTCGTCCATTTTCGGTAAATGTTCTTGGAATCTTTGTACTTCTCAGCGTGGCTCGGTCATATCTTTCTATGATAACTTGGTTGAATGGTTTGTTCTTAGGGAAGCGTAGCTTAGCGAGGAATAGGAGGACGAAAAGGTGGTACATTTATTAACAGACGTTTCTGAAAAATTCAATTCCATCATCAGTGCTAAAAAGTTTAAAAACAAATAGAAATAAATAAGTATAATAAATAAAAACGAACAATAAATTAAAATGGCGCAACAGTATATATATATATATATATATATATATATATAATATATACACACACACACACACACACACACACACACACACACTGTATGGATATATATATATATATGAGAAAAATTATTTCGTTCATATATGTAAAATATGTAAATGCAAAAAAAAAAAAATTGCGTGTTTTTAAGCACGATCCAATTTATACATGTGTACAACAAGTTGGTCCACAAAAGAAGTGATGATCGGATTGGTTTAGTTCTGACTTAGCTTGTAACGTAGCAAACGTACATATTTAAACCCATGAGCCCACATAATGGAATCCATATACACAATTTGTTGATATTTGAAGCTTACATTTCTTAAAATTCATATTGTAAAAATCTTAAAAAGAAACAGTAAATGTATCTATCACCTGCTCGTGATTTGTACCACCTGTATATATATATATATATATATATATATATATATATATATATATATATATATATATATATTAGTGACCTTATCTCGATGTATAACACCGTTTGGGGTTCGACTCGCATTGGTTCTTGTTAATAATAATAATGCAGAAGTTATTGTAATGCTGTTCATTCGTTTGGCCTGAGCACTATACCAGTTTCTGGCACCCTTCACTGATTATTATTATCCCTTTCATACCCAAATTTAGTCGAAAAGTAAAAAAAAAAATTGGGATATAAAAATCGTTTAATTGGACCCAAAATAACTGAAAAATATATTTTACAAAGTTTATGTTCATAATTAATAAAATACGAAATGTGTTAAATTTCACGCATTGGGAACTGGAAGGTCTAAAATTGCTTCCAAAGTTAACGATGAAAATTTCACACACTGGGCATTAAAGGGTTATTATCATCATTTTATCATTATCATTATTATAATGACGTTTAAGTTCAATATGGAGACTTATTTTTAAGCATAATTTTAATGTTTATGGCGGACGTCCTCTGTGGAAATATGAACCTTGATGAAGTATGGATTAGTCTTTTTTTTTGGTGTGGGGGTGGGGGAACCTTTTAATATGTAATATGAACGCGCATTTAAAATAATTATTATGCGTTTGTCATTTATATTTCAGGTAAAAAGGGGACTCAAATGGAGAGTCATTATTTTTAATTAATATTAATAGCGAGTCACTTGCCTGTGTAAAACGTATATATATATATATATATATATATATATATAATATATATGATGAATAAAACCACGAAAGAAAAAAGAAACACAAAGGGGTGCTCAAGCGCTTTCGTCTAATGACATCCTCAGGAACATTGGAGTGAAAGGACAGATCAAGGCAATATATAGGTTACAAAAATAAACATACATACATACATATTCATATATATATACATATACATATATATATATATATACACATATACATATACAGGGTCTGTCAAAAAAAACTAAGCCAATTTGAAATCTCTATAAAATGCACAATTTGATAGAGATTTCAAATATTTTTTTACACCAAATAAATAAAAGGCTCATAAATAATCTGTGATAATTTTATAACTTTATTTTAAATATTTTAGGAGTTATGCGGTTATTTCTACAGATGCGAAAATTTCAGTTTTTCTCATTATGTAATATCTTCTTTTTTCTCTTTTCAGAATTTGTTTAGATTTAAAAATTTTCGTGAATACCTCTAAATATGCCATTCTCACATGAAGATAAAATAATTATAAAGCATTATAGAGTTGAAAAAGGTTATAGTGCAAGGAAATTACTTTCTGAATTCGATTATAAAGGATGGACTAGATCAGGTTTAGATTACTTATGAGAACTATCGATGAAACAGGAAGCATTGAAAGGAAGGTTGGTAGTGGGCGACCAAAATCAGTTAGAGTAGATGAAAATATTCAGAAAGTGGAGGAACGTATCCTTAGTCAAGAGGATCGACCTGGTATCCACATGACACCTGCTCAAATATCAAAAGAACTAGAAATATCAGAATCAAGCGTAAGAAGGAGTATTAAATCTGATCTGCAATTAAACCATTTAAAAAAGTGCATGGACAAAGATTGTCAGAAGTAAACTGTCAGAAAAGAGTTGAGAAATCCAAACGTATTTTACGTATAATAACTGAAGATAAACTTTCCAAGACATTTTTTACGGATGAAAAACGTTTTACGGTAGAGCCACCAAGAAACTCATAGAATGACTGGGTTTATTCTGATGTTGCGAAGTAAAATGAAATCCAAGATGAAAGACTGTACGCAACAAGGAGTCACTTTTCTTCTAGCGTCATGGTTTCTGTTGGAGTGTCCAAGTTGGGAAAAACTTCAATATTTTTTATTGAGTGAAAATTAATGCTCAATATTATTCAAATACCCTGCTTGAGAAAATGCTTCCAGAAATGAGAAACTTGGCTAGTCAAGGTTACTTTATTTTTCAACAAGATGGTGCAACATCACATACTGCCAAAACAACCATCGAATATTTGAAAAAGAATGTGCCTGAATTTCTGGAACCGAATAATTGGCCACCTAACAGCCCTGACCTAAACCCTGTAGACTACGGAATATGGGAAAACTTGGCAGAGAGAGTGTATAGGAACAGAATAAGGGATGTCAATGATTTGCGTGAGATGATTATCGCAAAATGGGCAGAGCTCCCCCAAGAGCAAATAAATCGAGCAATAGACGAATTCAGACCAAGATTAAAAAAAGTGATAGAAATGCAAGGGAATCATATTGAACAGTTCTTTTAATTTATTAAACTAAAAATTATCTACAGTATATCGTAAAAAAAATTTTTTCATGTTAAGTAGGAGAATCTCACTTTTTAGTTAATTATTAATAAAATTAACAATTCTGAAGATATCGTCATAAAAATTTAAAGGATAATAGATGATTACCTATACTTTATTGTGTAAAAAATTCAACTTAATTAGATAAATGGTTTTGTTTTAATAAAGGTTTGAATTTGGCTTAGTTTTTTTTGACAGACCCTGTATATAGTAAGCATAGAAAAAATTGTGGGAGGAGCAAACATTTATAGTTTATGAAACAGGTCACAAAAGAATAAAGAAATAAAAATAAATATAAATATAAATTGAGAAAAAATTAATTACCAAATAGTGCCTTAGTGATATACAGGGGTTAGACAAAATAATATGAACACCCGCCGATTTCACCGGTTATCTTTACGGACTGCTCAGACACAAAGTAAACGGTCAAATGACTGGCAAACCTATTTAAATGCGTAACAGAGAGTGTATACGTCATGTTATAACCCTCACGTTGTTTTTACAGATATGAGTGAATTATGAATTAGCAGTTACGAAAGACCTGTCAGACTTCCAAAGAGGGCAAATTGTCGGAGCGCGGATGGTTGGTGCATCGGTGACGAAAACCGCTCAGATGTTCAATGTATCCAGAGGAACTGTCTCTATGGTCATGTCTGCATACCAAAACCATGGAAAGACAAGCACCGACAAATGCAATAGTGGACGCAAGAAGAAGCTGTGTGATCGAGACCGCCGGGTGCTAAAGCGCATTGTGACAAAGAAACATAAGACCACAGCTCCAAAAGTGACTGCAGAGCTTAACCAGCATCTTGCAAGCCCGGTATCGACCAGAACTGTACGTCGCGAGCTCCATGGAGCTGGATACCATGGGAGGGCTGCAATTGCCAAACCCTTCCTTTCGCACATCAACATTGAGCGGCGCAGAAAATGGTGTAATGACCATAAGAATTGGTCAATGGACCGGTGGAAGAATGTAGTCTACTCCGACGAATCCTCCTTTACGCTATTTCCATGTTCCGGTCGAGTTTACGTCTGGAGACAGCCTAAAGATGCTTATGACCCGACTGCCTGACCCCAACCGTTAAGCATGGAGGCGGATCTGTGATGGTTTGGGCAGCATATCGTGGAATACTCTTGCCCAGCTGTAGTACTGCATGGTAGGGTTAACGCCCAGGTCTATCTGTCAATATTGGCTGACCAGGTCCATCGCATGGTCCAAACGCTGTTTCCCAATGGCGGCGCCGTCTTCCAGGATGATAATGCACCAATCCACACCGCTGGGGTCGTTAAAAATGGTTTGAAGAGCATGTTAGTGAAGTAGAACGCTTGGATTGGCCTCCACAATCCCCGGATCTTAACATTATCGAGCATCTGTGGTGTCAGTTGTAGCAGCAGGTCAGAAGCCGATTCCCACCGCCAGCGTCTTTGGAGTAACTGGAGCAGGGTTTGCTCGAAGAATGGCTCAGGATTCCTCTAGCCACTGTCCAAAAGCTGTATGAATCAATTCCCCGACGCATTGCAGCTGTTATTGCCGCTAAAGGAGGACCAACTCCATATTAAGAATAAAAACCGCCATTTATCAAGGTGTTCATATTATTTTGTCCAACCCCTGTATATGTCACAGCCTAAATAATCATAAAGAAATAAACAGGCAAATAAAAAAACCACAAATATATATATATACATATATATATATATATATATATATATATATATATATATATATAAAGACACTTTTAGCACTTTGGCCGACCTTCAATATAAATTCAAATGGCTTGTTTATGGAACAGGTCACAAAAGAATAAAGAAATAAAAATAAATATAAATATTGTAAGTGGAGTCTACCAATTCAAGCTCAAAAGGGAAGTTTTACAATCAATTTAATAGATGATGCCAAATTGATATATATGTCACAAAGAAATAAAGAAATAAACCAAAAAAAAAAAATATATTAATTATTAAAAAAATAATAAAAAATAATAATAATAAATTGAAAGATAAATTTTAAGAGAGGCACACCAATTTATAAGGGAAAAATTGCCACATATGCATATTATAGTCACAAACGAATAAAAAAGTACAAGTAAATATAAATTGGAAAACAAAATGATGCCTAGGATATATAAAGAACAATAAAATATATATACAACATATATACGGTATATATACGAAATATAAACGCAATATATACAGAATATATATATATGCATAAGGGAAAAAAAATTACCAAATTTGTTTTTAGAATTATTGTCTGAAAAAACGGTAGGTCGCAAAAGAATAAAGAAATAAAAATAAATATAAATTGAAAAAATTACAAATAATACACGTACACATGTATACCCGCATAACCAAATATATATACATATACACACATATATACAAACACACACACACACACATATATATATATACACATACAAGCTTGACCATCGCGAAATGAGAAATCATCGCGCAGAACCTTTGTGAGGTTGTAAGGTAAGGTAAGGTACATACACATATATATATATATATATACACATTTAACTGCATACATACATACATACATACATACATATACACACATACATACATACATATACACACATATACATACAAACACATTTAACTGCAATGACCACACACATAACTCACATACACATACATACATACACATACACGCATACAGCAAAAAATTGAAAAATAAAATTGTAAGAGAAACAAAGACAAAAACAAATTTTTTACCAAAGATTTAACAACCTGCCCTTTTTGTTTAAATCCATTCTGAAGGAATTCAGAGCAACGGGATCGAGTTGAAACAGACCTTTACTCATGTTAAGGTTATTTGTAAGTTGAATTATAGCCGACTCAAGAATATTTCTATTAACAATGTTGCTAGAGTGAAACAAAACTGAAACATTATTCCAATCAATAATGGGATAACTCTGACAAATGGACAAAAAGGGCACTGGACAACTGTCCCGTTCTAACGGAATATTGATGCTGTTTACACGCGTTTGCAAATCCTTCCCGTCTGACCTATGTAAAAGGAATCACATTGTTTACACCCAATTTATAGATAATGCCTAAATTATTGGTAGGGCTATTTTTTACTATGATGTTTTCACAATATTGTTATATGAAAAAACTACACTGATATCCAAAAGTTTAAGTACATTAGCAATGCCTAAGAAGCCCGGGAAAAATGGAAGTACTAAAATATTCTTTGACAAGGTGCGAGTGTTATTATTCACACGATAGAAGGTTCGTTTAGCCTTATTAAGACAAGATTCCATGAACGCAGGTGGGTAACACAACTCACTTCCAATACCGTTGATATTTTCCAATTCGGCATCGATGTATTCCGGACTGGCGATCCTAAGAGCGCGGAGAAACATTGAGGAAAATATGGCCTTTTTAATAGGGGTGTCATGTCCAGAGTAAAAGTGTACGTAGGACAAATTGTTTGTTTTTTCCGATAGATACTAAACTTAAAACCCGGGCTATCCCTATGAACACGCACATCCAAAAACGGGATTGAGTTGTCTTGTTCCACTTCTAAAGTAAATTTAATGGAGGGGACTTGGTCATTTAACTGAAGGAGGAAGTCATCCAGGTCACGATTCATGGGCCAGATACACAAAATATCGTCGACGTACCGCAACCAAGGGATGCCAACCCCCAGGATTCTCAGAATGTAAGTAATTTCAAAAAACTCCATATAAATATTGGAGAGAAGGGCGACAAAGGGTTGCCCATAGCCATCCCAAAAACTTGTTGATAATGCTCGCCATTGAAAGTGAATTTACAATCCTTGATACAAAGCTTAATAAGCTCCAAAACAGTGTGTGCAGGTAATGGTAAATCATAATTATGTAATTCTCTGGCGAGAAAGTCAAGCATATCATCAATCGGCACTTTTGTGAACAATGAACAAACGTCGAAACTGATCAATCTATCGTTGGTATTAATGCGAACATTATTCAATTTTTCAGTGAGATCCATGGAATTTTTTACGTGTGAATCAGAGACAGTTCCAAGAATGGGGGACAAAACATTAACAAGCCATTTGGAGAGTTTATAGGTAATAGAGCCCACCGAGCTAATAATAGGGCGCATAGGGTTACCCGGTTTGTGGGTTTTAATAAGACCATAAAGATAAGGCAGAGCAGGTGAAGTGGACAAAAAAAGGGGAATTAAATCCTTATGATCTTTGAGAATTCGTTTCAAGCCACTATTGAATGATTTGATGACATCATCCTGTGGGTTCTTCCTAAGTTTCACGTATGTGGCGGGGTCCTGAAGCAGCTCATTCATCTTTCCAATGTAATCCACTTTGTCCATAATGACTAAGGTGTTAGCCTTGTCTGCTTTAGTAATATGGAGCTCACTATCTTTTTTTAATTGTGAAAGGCTATTGCGGAAACGTTTAGGAAAGTTATCTTCGTAAGAAATATTCGCAGCACCATAGACCAGGCCTTTAACTATGTTAACCAAAAACTGAGGAAGGTTACACTGTTTTTCAAAACGAGCAAGACTATGACAAATTTGTAAAGCACTAGGTTTTTTAACAATATAAAAGGACATACCAAATCCAAGGGCACTTTTTGCATCGTCACTAATGTTTTTCGAAGAAAGGTTCAAAACACACTTTCAGCTTGCTTTTTTACTCCACTGACTATTTCGAATGAGACTTTTAATTTTGCGATCCAAAATGTTTCGAAGTGAAGAAGTTCTCCGACGCAACTCGTTGTAAATTTCATCAAACAAAGGTTGGATCCACGGTTGGGGAATAACAGTCAAAACATTACGTTTGGCAATGCCTAAATTTTTGAAGGTGGACCACTCATTTTGTCTGGTGACTTCAATATGTTTCTTTAAAATTACTCTGCTAAAGTTGTTGAACGGATGGTCGTCCATTTCTCTGAGGCGAATCGGAAGGAGGGACATCATAAGGCAAAGATCATAAGGATTTAATTCCCCTTTTTTTGTCCACTTCACCTGCTCTGCCTTATCTTTATGGTCTTATTAAAACCCACAAACCGGGTAACCCTATGCGCCCTATTATTAGCTCGGTGGGCTCTATTACCTATAAACTCTCCAAATGGCTTGTTAATGTTTTGTCCCCCATTCTTGAACTGTCTCTGATTCACACGTAAAAAATTCCATGGATCTCACTGAAAAATTGAATAATGTTCGCATTAATACCAACGATAGATTGATCAGTTTCGACGTTTGTTCATTGTTCACAAAAGTGCCGATTGATGATATGCTTGACTTTCTCGCCAGAGAATTACATAATTATGATTTACCATTACCTGCACACACTGTTTTGGAGCTTATTAAGCTTTGTATCAAGGATTGTAAATTCACTTTCAATGGCGAGCATTATCAACAAGTTTTTGGGATGGCCATGGGCAACCCTTTGTCGCCCCTTCTCTCCAATATTTATATGGAGTTTTTTGAAATTACTTACATTCCGAGAATCCTGGGGGTTGGCATCCCTTGGTTGCGGTACGTCGACGATATTTTGTGTATCTGGCCCATGAATCGTGACCTGGATGACTTCCTCCTTCAGTTAAATGACCAAGTCCCCTCCATTAAATTTACTTTAGAAGTGGAACAAGACAACTCAATCCCGTTTTTGGATGTGCGTGTTCATAGGGATAGCCCGGGTTTTAAGTTTAGTATCTATCGGAAAAAAAACAAACAATTTGTCCTACGTACACTTTTACTCTGGACATGACACCCCTATTAAAAAGGCCATATTTTCCTCAATGTTTCTCCGCGCTCTTAGGATCGCCAGTCCGGAATACATCGATGCCGAATTGGAAAATATCAACGGTATTGGAAGTGAGTTGTGTTACCCACCTGCGTTCATGGAATCTTGTCTTAATAAGGCTAAACGAACCTTCTATCGTGTGAATAATAACACTCGCACCTTGTCAAAGAATATTTTAGTACTTCCATTTTTCCCGGGCTTCTTAGGCATTGCTAATGTACTTAAACTTTTGGATATCAGTGTATTTTTTCATATAACAATATTGTGAAAAACATCATAGTAAAAAATAGCCCTCCAATAATTTAGGCATTATCTATAAAATTGGGTGTAAGCAATGTGATTCCTTTTACATAGGTCAGACGGGAAAGGATTTGCAAACGCGTGTAAAACAGCATCAATATTCCGTTAGAACGGGACAGTTGTCCAGTGCCCTTTTTGTCCATTTGTCAGAGTTATCCCATTGTATTGATTGGAATAATGTTTCAGTTTTGTTTCACTCTAGCAACATTGTTAATAGAAATATTCTTGAGTCGGCTATAATTCAACTTACAAATAACCTTAACATGAGTAAAGGTCTGTTTCAACTCGATCCCGTTGCTCTGAATTCCTTCAGAATGGATTTAAACAAAAAGGGCAGGTTGTTAAATCTTTGGTAAAAAATTTGTTTTTGTCTTTTGTTTCTCTTACAATTTTATTTTTCAATTTTTTGCTGTATGCGTGTATGTGTATGTATGTATGTGTATGTGAGTATGTGGTGGTCATTGCAGTTAAATGTGTTTGTATGTATATGTGTGTATATGTATGTATGTATGTGTGTATATGTATGATATGTATGTATGTATGCAGTTAAATGTATATATATATATATATATATATGTGTATGTACCTTACCTTACCTTACAACCTCACAAAGGTTCTGCGCGATGATTTCTCATTTCGCGATGGTCAAGCTTGTATGTGTATATATATATATATGTGTGTGTGTGTGTGTGTGTGTTTGTATATATGTGTGTATATGTATATATATTTGGTTATGCGGGTATACATGTGTGTACGTGTATTATTTGTAATTTTTTCAATTATATTTATTTTATTTCTTTATTCTTTTGCGACCTACCGTTTTTTCAGACAATAATTATAAAAACAAATTTGGTAATTTTTTTTCCCTTATGCATATATATATATATATATTCTGTATATATTGCGTTATATTTCGTATATATACCGTATATATGTTGTATATATATTATTGTTCTTTATATATCATCTAGGCATCATTTTGTTTTCCAATTTATATTTACTTGTACTTTTTTATTCGTTTGTGACTATAATATGCATATGTGGTAATTTTCCCTTATAAATTGGTGTGCCTCTCTTAAAATTTATCTTTCAATTTATTATTATTATTTTTTATTATTTTTTTAATAATTAATTTATTTTTTTTTTGGTTTATTTCTTTATTTCTTTGTGACATATATATCAATTTGGCATCATCTATTAAATTGATTGTAAAACTTCCCTTTTGAGCTTGAATTGGTAGACTCCACTTACATATTATATTATTTATTTTTATTTTTTTTATTCTTTTGTGACCTGTTCCATAAAAGCCATTGAATTTATATTGAAGGTCGGCCAAAGTGCTAAAAGTGTCTTTATATATATATATATATATATATATATGTATGTATGTATATATATTTGTGGTTTTTTTATTTGCCTGTTTATTTCTTTATGATTATTTAGGCTGTGACATATATATCACTAAGGCACTATTTGGTAATTAATTTTTTCTCAATTTATATTTATATTTATTTTTATTTCTTTATTCTTTTGTGACCTGTTTCATAAACTATAAATGTTTGCTCCTCCCACAATTTTTCTATGCTTACTATATATATGTATATGTATATATATATATATATATGTATATGTATATATATATATGAATATGTATGTATGTATGTTTATTTTTGTAACCTATATATTGCCTTGATCTGTCCTTTCACTCCAGTGTTCCTGAGGATGTCATTAGACGAAAGCGCTTGAGCACCCCTTTGTGTTTTTTTTCCTTCGTGGTTTTATTCATCATAAATACTTTTCACGTGTCACTTTCGTGAAATAATTTTTCATATAATGAACACCACGCGTTCCTTCGCCTTGCTGTTCCCTCTATTGTCCCCGTTTGTGTCGGTGTTTGCTTCTACATTAATGAAGGGGCATGCAATTCGGATCCGACGAAAGTTTTTACTAATTGTCTGGAGGAGCAGGTCCTTCCCAAGTCCCTCCTTCCGATTCGCCTCAGAGAAATGGACGACCATCCGTTCAACAACTTTAGCAGAGTAATTTTAAAGAAACATATTGAAGTCACCAGACAAAATGAGTGGTCCACCTTCAAAAATTTAGGCATTGCCAAACGTAATGTTTTGACTGTTATTCCCCAACCGTGGATCCAACCTTTGTTTGATGAAATTTACAACGAGTTGCGTCGGAGAACTTCTTCACTTCGAAACATTTTGGATCGCAAAATTAAAAGTCTCATTCGAAATAGTCAGTGGAGTAAAAAAGCAAGCTCAAAGTGTGTTTTGAACCTTTCTTCGAAAAACATTAGTGACGATGCAAAAAGTGCCCTTGGATTTGGTATGTCCTTTTATATTGTTAAAAAACCTACTGCTTTACAAATTTGTCATAGTCTTGCTCGTTTTGAAAAACAGTGTAACCTTCCTCAGTTTTTGGTTAACATAGTTAAAGGCCTGGTCTATGGTGCTGCGAATATTTCTTACGAAGATAACTTTCCTAAACGTTTCCGCAATAGCCTTTCACAATTAAAAAAAGATAGTGAGCTCCATATTACTAAAGCAGACAAGGCTAACACCTTAGTCATTATGGACAAAGTGGATTACATTGGAAAGATGAATGAGCTGCTTCAGGACCCCGCCACATACGTGAAACTTAGGAAGAACCCACAGGATGATGTCATCAAATCATTCAATAGTGGCTTGAAACGCATTCTCAAAGATCATAAGGATTTAATTCCCCTTTTTTTGTCCACTTCACCTGCTCTGCCTTATCTTTATGGTCTTATTAAAACCCACAAACCGGGTAACCCTATGCGCCCTATTATTAGCTCGGTGGGCTCTATTACCTATAAACTCTCCAAATGGCTTGTTAATGTTTTGTCCCCCATTCTTGGAACTGTCTCTGATTCACACGTAAAAAATTCCATGGATCTCACTGAAAAATTGAATAATGTTCGCATTAATACCAACGATAGATTGATCAGTTTCGACGTTTGTTCATTGTTCACAAAAGTGCCGATTGATGATATGCTTGACTTTCTCGCCAGAGAATTACATAATTATGATTTACCATTACCTGCACACACTGTTTTGGAGCTTATTAAGCTTTGTATCAAGGATTGTAAATTCACTTTCAATGGCGAGCATTATCAACAAGTTTTTGGGATGGCCATGGGCAACCCTTTGTCGCCCCTTCTCTCCAATATTTATATGGAGTTTTTTGAAATTACTTACATTCCGAGAATCCTGGGGGTTGGCATCCCTTGGTTGCGGTACGTCGACGATATTTTGTGTATCTGGCCCATGAATCGTGACCTGGATGACTTCCTCCTTCAGTTAAATGACCAAGTCCCCTCCATTAAATTTACTTTAGAAGTGGAACAAGACAACTCAATCCCGTTTTTGGATGTGCGTGTTCATAGGGATAGCCCGGGTTTTAAGTTTAGTATCTATCGGAAAAAAACAAACAATTTGTCCTACGTACACTTTTACTCTGGACATGACACCCCTATTAAAAAGGCCATATTTTCCTCAATGTTTCTCCGCGCTCTTAGGATCGCCAGTCCGGAATACATCGATGCCGAATTGGAAAATATCAACGGTATTGGAAGTGAGTTGTGTTACCCATCTGCGTTCATGGAATCTTGTCTTAATAAGGCTAAACGAACCTTCTATCGTGTGAATAATAACACTCGCACCTTGTCAAAGAATATTTTAGTACTTCCATTTTTCCCGGGCTTCTTAGGCATTGCTAATGTACTTAAACTTTTGGATATCAGTGTAGTTTTTTCATATAACAATATTGTGAAAAACATCATAGTAAAAAATAGCCCTACCAATAATTTAGGCATTATCTATAAAATTGGGTGTAAGCAATGTGATTCCTTTTACATAGGTCAGACGGGAAAGGATTTGCAAACGCGTGTAAAACAGCATCAATATTCCGTTAGAACGGGACAGTTGTCCAGTGCCCTTTTTGTCCATTTGTCAGAGTTATCCCATTGTATTGATTGGAATAATGTTTCAGTTTTGTTTCACTCTAGCAACATTGTTAATAGAAATATTCTTGAGTCGGCTATAATTCAACTTACAAATAACCTTAACATGAGTAAAGGTCTGTTTCAACTCGATCCCGTTGCTCTGAATTCCTTCAGAATGGATTTAAACAAAAAGGGCAGGTTGTTAAATCTTTGGTAAAAATTTGTTTTTTTTTTGTTTCTCTTACAATTTTATTTTTCAATTTTTTGCTGTATGCGTGTATGTGTATGTATGTATGTGTATGTGAGTATGTGTGTGGTCATTGCAGTTAAATGTGTTTGTATGTATATGTGTGTATATGTATGTATGTATGTGTGTATATGTATGTATGTATGTATGTATGTATGCAGTTAAATGTATATATATATATATATATATGTGTATGTACCTTACCTTACCTTACAACCTCACAAAGGTTCTGCGCGATGATTTCTCATTTCGCGATGGTCAAGCTTGTATGTGTATATATATATGTGTGTGTGTGTGTGTGTGTGTTTGTATATATGTGTGTATATGTATATATATTTGGTTATGCGGGTATACATGTGTACGTGTATTATTTGTAATTTTTTCAATTTATATTTATTTTTATTTCTTTATTCTTTTGCGACCTACCGTTTTTCAGACAATAATATAAAAACAAATTTGGTAATTTTTTTCCCTATATATATATATATATATATATATATTCTGTATATATTGCGTTTATATTTCGTATATATACCGTATATATGTTGTATATATATTTTATTGTTCTTTATATATCATCTAGGCATCATTTTGTTTTCCAATTTATATTTACTTGTACTTTTTTATTCGTTTGTGACTATAATATGCATATGTGGTAATTTTTCCCTTATAAATTGGTGTGCCTCTCTTAAAATTTATCTTTCAATTTATTATTATTATTTTTTATTATTTTTTTAATAATTAATTTTTTTTTTTTTTTGGTTTATTTCTTTATTTCTTTGTGACATATATATCAATTTGGCATCATCTATTAAATTGATTGTAAAACTTCCCTTTTGAGCTTGAATTGGTAGACTCCACTTACAATATTTATATTTATTTTTATTTCTTTATTCTTTTGTGACCTGTTCCATAAACAAGCCATTTGAATTTATATTGAAGGTCGGCCAAAGTGCTAAAAGTGTCTTTTATATATATATATATATATATATATATATATATGTAATATATATTTGTGGTTTTTTTATTTGCCTGTTTATTTCTTTATGATTATTTAGGCTGTGACATATATATCACTAAGGCACTATTTGGTAATTAATTTTTTCTCAATTTATATTTATATTTATTTTATTTCTTTATTCTTTTGTGACTTTCATAAACTATAAATGTTGGCTCCTCCCACAATTTTTTCTATGCTTACTATATATATGTATATGTATATATATATATATATATATGTATATATATATATATATGAATATGTATGTATGTATGTTTATTTTTGTAACCTATATATTGCCTTGATCTGTCCTTTCACTCCAGTGTTCCTGAGGATGTCATTAGACGAAAGCGCTTGAGCACCCCTTTGTGTTTCTTTTTTCCTTCGTGGTTTTATTCATCATAAATACTTTTCACGTGTCACTTTCGTGAAATAATTTTTCATATATATATATATATATATATATATATATATATATATATATATATATATATATATTTATATATATATATATATATATATATTCCTACTCTGTCAAAATTATCCGCGGAATCGGGGCAAGCATGGCATACATGAGGCATAAGCCTATGTACTGTACAGTGTACAGTGCGTAATGTATACGTATAGGACCCCGTTGGCTTTGATTGCCTCCACACGAAGGAACGTGCCCTCTATTCTGTTTCTGCAGATATCTGATGTAAATGATGCCCACTTTTCTTTATAGAATCAGCCAATCGACCGTCGGGTGACTGGACATTGAAAACCAGGTAGGGCAGATATAGCAGCACGTTGATGTCATTATCCCTGAATCAGGTCATTACGAGCGCTACTGTATAACATGGGGCATTGTCCCGATGGAAATATGCGCCGGCCTGCTGGCCTAAAATGTCTATTGGGGTTACTGGGACATGATCCCTGGCGATGTCAATACACCTCCGGCATATATAGGTATACTGACATCCGAATAGAGAATTTATGAAAGTCGAACTGAATATATCTGAGGATACCTTTTTTTAGTTCAGTGCGGATTGAAATTATTTTATTGTTCCTTGTGTCCATTTTGTTTTCCTAAAAATTTTTATTTTCTGCTTTACATATATTTTTACATTTTATTTATGCTCTTATTGCGTTTCATTTCTTATTTTTATTTTTAAATCGCTTTTATTTAATTTTTATTATTGTTATTTCATCCCTAAAATGTAAGCTTAATTTCGTATCCTGTATTTGTTATCGTATAAATACCTTTAACATAGGATGATTTTGGCTCAACGGGTGACATTGACACTTAAAAAAACTGGTTTTATGCATTTTGTGCAAAAAGAAAATTTCATGGAAAAATAGCTCTTATCAACTTATCATTCTTTAATCTTATAATTTTTAACTTTTTCTCCGTTGCTTAACTTGCGTTTAAGAAAACGCCAGTTTTTCTGCTGACAGTTGTCACACCCTAACTCATAAGTTAAGGAAGATAGAGAAAAAGTGTTTAAACCAAAAGATAGGCAAAATTCCATTGATTAAAAGTGATGAGTGTTTTTTATCCCATGAAACTGTTTCTTTTTGCACAAAATTCATAAACCAGTTTTTTTAAGAAGTGCGTGTCACCTCTTGAGCCAAAGTCACCCCATATTACGGTACTGTTTTATCCCTATTCTACTTTCGGTTTTCGCGTATCCGCTATTTATTTCCTCTTATTTTTTTATTCCCCTCTTCGTAACCGCTTCCTGTCGATCAGTGAAGTTAAGCGACATTAGGATGGTTGGATGAGGGGACTGCCCTTCGCGTCCAAATGCTGTTGGAACGCTTATAAATAGTTCGGATCCCACGTAAAGTCGTAGGTCCCCTCCGTCACATGACCTTTTCCTTTACGAAGGAGGTTAAAGGAACCCCCCCCCCCAAAACACGCACCTCTTTCGTTTGCTTTTATTCCGTCTCACAATTTTCTTTCTCGTTTCCTGATGTCACTTTACCACGCGAAGACCTACGCATTTCGTGTCATCTTACCAAATCCAAAACCATCTTTGTGAGGTTTTAGAGTTCGGGTGCATGAAAATAACTAGACATGAAAAGACGTAATTGTTCCGCTTTTATGCTTCTATATATGGTGGCAGTTTAGGTTAATTTGGGGGTTTCACCCATTGTTTGTTGGAATAAATATATTTCGGAAGAGTTGGTGGACGTTATTATTGGTCGTTTTCATGAAAATTTCTCCTTTTTTTTCCTCGTTTTCACTGAATTATGAATATCTGTATACTTTCATCTGGAATATAGTGATGGGTTTATGTTATTATTATTATTATTATTATTATTATATGATATTTTTTATAATACATTTTTCGTGAAGTTCTTGTTTCAAATAATGCATGGTTTTTCACCTTTCATTATTCGTTCCTTTTGCAATTGAGGGTACAAAGAACAAACCCGGAAACAGTTTCAAAGATCATATTGGTAAAAATTAGGAAATCTCTCAGTCTCCGAACAGCATGAAATGACTCAAAAGAAAGTAGTTTATTTTTTATAACAAAAAAGTAATTCCATTTATGCGAGACTTTCCTGAAAATTAAAAAAAACAAATGATCGTGGCCAGAAGGTTTCGTTAAAATTGGCCAAACCAGTGGGAATTCTCAGCGCAAATGTTTTATACAGGGTGTACATAAAGTCAGGATCTATTTTTGTGAAGCACTTGGAAATTATATGGAATTCAATCATAAAATGATGAAGTGGTAACATTTATTAAATAATTAAGAGTAGGATTCGACGTGACGCCCATCAGTATCCCTGCACAGCTCAAATCGTTCCGCAGCATTTCTAAACACATTCTGGAGCATTTGCGGGGTTATGTTATCTGCAGCAGTTCGTATACGTGTACGTAAGTTTTCAAGACTCGTAATCTTCGTCTGATAGACGTGCGATTTGATAAAGCCCCATGCAAAGAAATCTAAAGGGGTTAAATCTGGTGATCTCGCTGGCCAAGGTCTTTTGTTGCTTCCGCGTCCGATCCAGCGATTTGGAAAACGTCCATTTAGATAATCCTGAACAATTTTGGCATAGTGACAAGGAGCACCATCATGTTGATAGACGACGGGGATAGGATTGTTAGTACCGTCGTCTATCAACATGATGGTGCTCCTTGTCACTATGCCAAAATTGTTCAGGATTATCTAAATGGACGTTTTCCAAATCGCTGGATCGGACGCGGAAGCAACAGACCTTGGCTAGCGAGATCACCACATTTAACCCCTTTAGATTTCTTTGCATGGGGCTTTATGAAATCGCACGTCTATCAGACGAAGATTACGAGTCTTGAAAACTTACGTACACGTATACGAACTGCTGCAGATAACATAACCCCGCAAATGCTCCAGAATGTGTTTAGAAATGCTGCGGAACGATTTGAGCAGTGCAGGGATACTGATGGGCGTCACGTCGAATCCTACTCTTAATTATTTAATAAATGTTACCACTTTATCATTTTATGATTGAATTCCATATAATTTCCAAGTGCTTCACAAAAATAGATCCTGACTTTATGTACACCCTGTATTTCTTTCTTGAAACGAACGGGAATTCCACGAACAAAGTTTTTGCAACTTTCGCTTCTCTTTTCATAAGAGCACCGTGAACAGGTTACGCACGATCACCAACAAACTATGCCAATTTTTGACTAAGGGTAACCTGTATTATTTTTAGCTTTGCTCCGGAACTTTCAAGAGTGCAAAGTCCGCCATTTACTCAAATAATTATTAAAGAAATACAAACATTTTTTGTAATACCTCAAAAGATAGAGGTTTTTTTATTGCTTCTTCAGATAAGATTTTAGATATTCAAATTTATTACCGATAGAAGAAGGACTGAGTAACCGAATGATGTTCAAATAATGCTTGAGACATCAGATGCTATTTTCCAGCCACGAAAAGGATTTTCTTAATCGATTCATCAGTCACATAATCAGGAAAAAATTCACGGCATCGATTAATGGTTATAGCTTCAATATATAAAATCTCTCTCTCTCTCTCTCTCTCTCTCTCTCTCTCTCTCTCTCTCTCTATATATATATATATATATATATATACACTACATATATATATATATATATATATATATATATATATATACAGTATATGCTGTGAGCGGCCCAGCATGCTTTCAAAAACGCACTTCTTCCTCTGTACTACACATACATGCATCTTACACACTAAACAGTCTTTTTAAAATAAAAAAAAAGGCATCGTGGGCCTTGGAAACCTTAATTTCGGCTCTCTCCTTATACTGTAGAAGGGGGGCATTTTTACGAGCCCTCGCACTTGGCCACTCCTTCCTGCATAAAAAAAAAAAGTGAGTGAGTGAGTGTAACACAGCCAGGAAGGAAATGTAACAACGATTCTGAGCGCTTTTGTCTCTTCTTACAAGACTATTTCAAGGTTTAATAAAAATCACATGAAAATTGTTCATTATTTCATATATAATATATATATATATATATATATATATATATATATGTATATATATATATATATATATATATATTATATATATATTAGTGATGTATCGGATGTCAGATTTCAGACATCCGCGGATGCGGATGCAGATGCGGAATGTTCATACATAAATTTGTCAGCTTGATAATATGATAGTTTAAATTCGTACTTAATTTATTAATTGACTTTCGATTTTTGGTTAGTTATAAATATTAGATATTCGATAATATTAGATATTAGATAATATTATTTTGTTATTATAATTTTTTTACATGCACTCTTTTTTTGGACGAGTTTTCGCCACACAACTGTGTGTTACCAGGTTGCGGGACGGGGGCCCAATTCGTCTTGCATCCCACCAACCACTTTCCCCAACCACCACCCTTTGGAAAGTAGTGTGCTTATGACATTGTTATGTATTGTAGCATGAACATTTAATTGAACAATTAATTATACAAATACACAACAGACATTGCCAGTTATATTAAAGATCAAATGAAGGCTGCACAAGTTTCAGTATTTGAACTGAATGAGGGGCAAATTATGCTTCAAAAATAGCAATTTAGTAAGTAGTACACATCCGCAGCATTGCGGATGTTGAATTTTATGCGGATGCGGATGTGACAACCATGACTTATATACAAGGTGTCCCAAAAGTCAGTTTACCGAGGAAAATGTTTTCTCCTGATGATTATTCTAAACATTATGACAATTTTTTTTACAGCAAAAAGCCAGCATGTCTTCAGGACCTTAAAGACTACATTTGTGAAGAATTCCAGCTCTTAAGCAATGATAAGGAACTATGTAAAGCAATTTGCCGGTCAACCGTTGACAGATACAAGATGTGCATTGAACAACATGGACGACATTTTGAACAGTTATTGTAACCAGAACTATTCTCATGTTTTGAAAATATGTTTCAGAATTTTTTTTTCTTTGTTTTCTCATGTTTTGTAAATATATTTATGAAACAAGTTTTTTTCTTTGTAGTAAACACGAGGGTAAGTAAAAAAGTATCTGCAATTTTTCTGTCTTTTTTTCCAGAATTGTCTACACTGCTGACCGTTGGCGGCGCTGCAGTCACTGAGCGTACAGATCGCTGCTTCGTGGGATTGAGACTTTGAAACTCAGTTGTTCAGTTATAATCGCACTGTAAACATGGCCTCACCACTTTCGACTTGCACCAAAGAAGAGAAGCGTGCTGTCGTTCGTTTTTTGTGGGCTGAGGGCGTAAAAGGGGCTAAAATTAACAGATTATCTGTACAGTATGGTGAGCAAGTTTTGGCACAGCTGACGTGTACGAATGGATCGAAATGTTAAAAAAATGGCCGAACAAGTGTCGCCGACGCAGAGCGTTCAGGGCGGCCCTCCACATCGACGGCGTCGGCGACACTTGTTCGACCATTTTTGAACATTTCGATTACAACAGCGCGATTACAAATGAACAACTGAGTGTCAAGGTCTCAAACCCGTAAAGCAGCGATCTGTACGCTCAGTGACTGCAGCGCCGCCAACGGTCAGCAGTGTAGACAATTCTGGAAAAAATAGACAAATTGCGGTACTTTTTGACTTAGCCTCGTGTGTGTATATATATATATATATATATATACAGTAATAAAAAAAGGAAGTCCAAGGATGCAACATACAGTATGACTTGAATATAGATCCGAAGTTTCGAGGGACACAACCCTCATCTTCAGATCTTAAGAGTTTAAGTGTTAGTGTAAAATCTTAAGAGTTCAAGCATAAGTAATAACATTATTGATCTTAGATTATTATTGGAATCCTTTTATAGTTTTAAAGTTAAACCTTTTTTAAATCGTAACTTTCCTATTTCTCTCAAAGTTTTAATGTAGGATTTATTTCATGATTTTTTTATCTTTGTAATTGTTTTAAAATTTTACTTATCTTTTACTTTTTATAATTTTATAATTTATAATTTACCTTTTAGAATGTTTTAATGTAACATCTATTCTATTATTCTTATTTTGTAATTATTTTTTAATTTTACTTGGCTTTTATTTTTTTATAATTTTTAAAATTTATAATTTGTTTCTTTGAATGTTTTACTCTAAGATTTATTTAATAATTTTTTAATTTGTTTTAAAAATTTGGCTTATCTTTTACTTTTTATAATTTTATAATTTATCCTGAAAATGAGAGTTGTATCCCTCGAAACGTCGGAACTATATTAAAGTCATGCTGTATGTTACGTCCTTAGTCTTCCTTTTCATTATACGTTTAAGGTTTCCTACAAACAAACCTATTAATTCTCCTCTCTCTCTCTCTCTCTCTCTCTCTCTCTCTCTCTATATATATATATATATACAGGGTGGCGCAAAAGTTGCGCATCATAGGAATTTTCAGTGTTTTCATATGTTAATTTTATTCTTTTAGGTAGGGGATGGCTGCGAAATTAACAATAGACGATTTACGTAGAATCCGAAACAAGGGACGCTACATCATCCAAACGCAGAGGATTGTACCCCCATTGAACTGTTGAACAGACCCATCACCGCTTAAGTTCGCTGATTTTACAGGAAGAGGTGTTGCGACGTGGCCACGACGTAACCATATAATATAATTTTTATATATAATTTAAAATTTACTCTAATTGCATATATTTATCGTTGCTCAGAATGTGAAATTCGCGGGAAATCATTAACTTTTAAAGTGCCTAGCTAACCAATAGGATGCCGGAAGGGGTCAGGGCCAGTGAAATAGCGAAGGCACTGAACATCACAGTGCCGACAGTAGCGTAAAGTGCCAAATTAGAGAGATCAAGAACAAAGATAAAACAACGGTTCTTACACGTCCTTGATGCTAATCAAACACATCAGAAAGGAACTTTGTGCGTTGGAGTTTCATTGGAACAAAAGATCCCTGAGAGACTGCTGCAGAAGACATAAAAGAAGACATTCAGATATCTCCTAGAACCATCTGTTATTTTGTTAACACTTGGCATCATG
The DNA here is from genome assembly GCA_023014485.1 of Bathynomus jamesi. Lineage (NCBI taxonomy): Eukaryota > Metazoa > Arthropoda > Malacostraca > Isopoda > Cirolanidae > Bathynomus > Bathynomus jamesi. The sequence continues at coordinate 71,988 of JAJOZX010013016.1, forward strand.
GTAGAACAGGAAAACGAAAGTTATGATACTTTCACTACGCAATAAGAAAAGTAGATATACATCATTGGTCAGCAGAGATGAAAGAGTCATTCATTCAACACGCTTTTCGGAACCTTTTTTTATTTTTCAGATTAGTCCAGATTTTATTAGTTTTTTGGACATACAAAGGGTTGATAAAATTAAATAGACACCTTTAATAATAAAAATAAAAAATAATAATAGTTTTATTGAATCAATATATTTAGAAGCGTGTTGCTTTTCCCTTTCCATTTTGTAAAGCGGAAACACGTTCTGGCATTCCTTTGATGAGGTTTGCCATTTGTTCTCGAGACAATCATTGTAGCGTCTATTTATTTTTGTCAACTCTCTGTACGTGCGCGTATATAAGTCTGGCAGTGTCCCGCTCACGAGAGATTTCCCTAAAGCAGCCGCACGCAAACGATCGGAACGTTTGTCATGATTAATTTTGAAGAGCAATTTAGGTCATAGAGGTCAGTGTTTAAGGTGTGCAAAGGAAATATAACTGCTGTCTATAGTTGTATATCGACATCCTTCGGGAATGATTTCTCCCAGTCTATGACAGTGGCCATGAAACGTCTTAAAGAGGATTAAAGACTTTTTAGGACGATGATGACCTACCTCAAATGGCCCTCACGACTAAAAGATGGAAGGACATCGAAATTTGACGACGCAGGAAATGGCTGTAGTACCACAAGCCAAGATTTCAGAATTCGACTGAAGACAATGTGAAAGCGCGTTGCTATGCTTCTCTGCCAAGTACTAAGCCCATATTTATTTTATAGCCTCTGCTATGCTCGTTATGCGTAAATGGACAACTGCGTAAAATTTAATTGAGCAATACAAATACAGATCACCGATATTAAAGACAACTGGTGTAATTTTTTTTTTTTTTTTTTCCCCTGATAAAAAATGCACAAAAAATAAGATTTTACAAAATATCATAGTTTTCATTTTACCGTTCTAAAACCTTAGATTTATGCAAAACGCGTTAAAGGCAGTAACAAATGTCGATAAACACTACTTGAATGTACATTTTCATTATTACATAAAACGTATAAAATATAAAATCGTTATTACCATTATTGTCATCATTGTCATTATCGTCATCATTTGTGGAAATTGTGTAGAAGTTCACTGTAAAACTTATACAAAGTCTATACAAAGAAATGGCTGATGAAATCGGAAAAAAAGAAAGTTACGAGCATGTCTTTCTTAACTAATCTGATAAACTAAGTATTAATAAATATGTTTTACTTATTTGGATTAGTTATTTTGATGAATTAAATTAAAATTTACTATTTACTAGTTAGTTTAGTTCAACTAAAACAGTAGATAAAATGTTCAAATTATATATATATATATGTATGATGAATTTCACAATTAAACATGTGTCTGTAAAATTTACTGTTAAAAAGGAAAATGACGAATGATTATAATTTCTGGATCTAAAAGTTTGGAAAGGCACAAATCAATTCAAATTTGAAGACTTTTGCGAGCCTACTCGCAAAAGTTCATTTTTATTCTGATCATCACCCCGTCGATGAAATCTGCGTGTTTCATAGCATTAAGAGCAGAGCTGGGCACTTGCGTTTTTTTGCGCGTTTTTTTGCGGTACTGCGGTACTGCGGTACTACTACCGCACTACCAAACCGGTACCGCATAACGCAGTACCGCAAAGGATCGCTGAAAGTACAGCAGTACCGCTACCGCATTCAAATTTCCCGCGGTACTTTCCGCGGTACCGACCAACACGGTAGTACCGCAGTACCGCAGTACCGCAAAAAAAACCGCAAGTGCCCAGCTCTGATTAAGAGGTGTTAGTCCTGAATTTAAGTAAAGCTAAAAAACATGTACAGGGTGTTCAAAAAGTCGCACTACACTTGGAATATTTATTTATTATACATTTATTGTACATATGAGTTACATTAGTTACATTACATTGTGTATGTATAATAAATAAATTTTCCATCTGTAGTGCGACTTCTTGAACACCCTGTATTATAATAGTGTAATTCAAAGAAATTTCATCATAACAGTTTCCTTAGCTTTCCTTACCATATAAATTTTAAACATCTCCCGACTTTACTCCAAACAACTGGAATTAACCTCGTCTTTAAATATAAAAATACCATTAAATTTCGCCTAATAAAGAACAATCCAGATACTGTAATGCAGTGGCTGCGTCTATTCGAATGGATGTAAACAATGCGACTCAGTTTATATAGGTCAAACTGGAAAAACTTTAGACGTCAGAATAAAACAGCATAAATATGCGTGTAGAACGGCAAATAATTCTAATGCATTATTTAAACATACAGTATGTACATAATCATAGTATTAATTGGAAAAGTTCTAAAATTCTTGTTAAAAATGAAGCTACACCTGAAAGAAACATTGTAGAATGTCTATTCATCTATTTTAATAAATAATTTCAATAACAGTTTGGGAACGTATAAAATGGACCAAATCTTGTTAAAATATCTTTTTCCTTTAATTAGTACTTATTAATTTTTTTGGATCACCTGAAAGTCCGTCACTCCAGCCTGTTTTAGTTAGCTTTATAAGGCTAACTAATGAAAATATCACGACTTAACCTAACCATCGTTAGGTCAACTGTACGCCCTTCACGATTGGTTAGGTTAGGTCGTGATATTTTCGTTATTTAGCCTTATAAAGCTAACTAAAAAAGGCTGGGGTGACGGATCTTCGGGTGATTCATTTTTTTTGCTTATCTCTCCTATTTTGTTTATGCTTTACGCGATATATATTTTTCGGCTTCTTGACTTTTTCCTTTATTACCTGACGAGGTGTACTGTTGAATACACGAAAGAACTTGAATTACTTTACATTTTTTCCTTGTGGGTGTGCATCAATGTTAATTGTATAATACTGTATACACTATACAGCCTATGTACACACCTACACGTAAATAATAAAGTAAAGGTTCCAAAAGTAGGGGAGTCTATTTACTCTTGACGAATGTAGTCCGTAATACTATGCTGTAAATAAACGAGTTCAGGGGGTCACCCTTATTTAATGCTGTCCTCATCTCTTATTACCTTGTGGTCTTAATAGCAAGATTAATCCCATCACACCTGAACATATATAATATATATATAATATTATATATATTATATATATCGTAAAGAACGACGCTTGTATAGGAGATATTCCGCGCAAGACGAGAGAGAGAAACGAAACAAATGAAAAAATGAGGTAACCACCCGGGAATCGAACCCGGGATCTTCCGATTGCCGGTCAGATGCGATACCATTACACCATGGGCCTCACTCTTCCAAATGCCGTAATTCTTCTACATACTCGGCAATCGGAAGATCCCGGGTTCGATTCCCGGGTGTTACCTCATTTTTTCATTTGTTTCGTTCTCTCTCTCGTCTTGCGCGGAATATCTCCTATACAAGCGTCGTTCTTACGTTATTTATATTGCGTGTTCTTTGCAGTTGAATGTATATAATGTTACGGCATGCGGGAGGTGCCCCCTTGAGCATTGGTTTCTGCGATTATGTAGAAGAATTACGGCATTTGGAAGAGTGAGGCCCGTGGTGTAATGGTATCGCATCTGACCGGCAATCGGAAGATCCCGGGTTCGATTCCCGGTGGTTACCTCATTTTTTTCATTTGTTTCGTTCTCTCTCTCTCGTCTTGCGCGGAATATCTCCTATACAAGCGTCGTTCTTTACGTTATTTATACTGCGTGTTCTTTGCAGTTGAATGTGTGTGTATATATATATATATATGTATATATATATATATACTGTATATTATTCGTATACTTCATTTCATAAAAGTAAAAAAAGCTTGACTTACTTCCAGAAATACTTTAGAACCTTACTATTATTCTCATCTAACTTTTTCACATATAAAAAGTATCGAATTTCTTATACCTGATAATTACATGCAAATATACCTTAACTTATATTGAAAGTGTTAATAACCCATTAAAAATTTTCGCTTCAATTTTCAGCGCGAAAACTTTGATACCAAGTTTGAAGTAGGCCTATTTTGGTTGAAGGAAATTGTTTTTCATTTCGACACATTCGTATACCGTAAAGTTTGGTAACCCTAGAAGGCCAGTGTGGGATCGCACACATAGCGACTAGTGTTGGTTTACGTAACCCCATAATGAATATTACATTTATAGGTTAAATTAAATAATTTATTGTTATTAACAGTTGTGAAATGAATTTCCATACAATAACAGACATCATTTCCAAAACCGCAAATATACTTTTATTGAATAGGCTACGCTGGCTTTCTAGGTTAAAGCTCCGAACTATATATATATATATAATATATACTGTATGTAAAGAACGACGCTTGTGTAGAAGAGCCTCCGCACAAGATGAGGAGAAAGAACGAACAAATGAAAATGAGGCACCTCCCAGGAATCGAACCCGGGACCATCCAATTACCGGTCGGACATGCTACCACTACACCAAGGACCCCAATAGGTCAGAAGTCGTAATTCTCCTACATACGAGCGGAATCGAATGCCCTGATGGGGCATCTTCTCATGCCGTATATATATTTTTAACTGCAAACAACACACAGTATAATTAATGTAAGAACGACATTAATTATACTGTGTTGTTTGCAGTTGAAACACACACACACACACACACCACACACACACACACACACACACACACACAGAATATTTTTCGACACATTCTGATATGCAAAACATCCTGAGGCGGATGACAAGAAAGAACATCAGACAGGTGTCAGTAACAGCGAATCTCCTTTAAATATTCTAAAGAATTGACAAACAGAAAATCTATGCATTATGGAGTCACACAAAGGTTTATGAAACAAAATTTTATTCAGATCAGCACGATCGTACTTGTCATAGCAGTATTATTGCTGTGAATTGCGTGATGAACCTCCGTGCTAACAGCAATAATGGTCATATAACAGATGGGATCTGCAGTTTTTAACGTGGGATTCGAACCACGAGTCGCTACATCATTTGAACGCAGAGGACGGTCCCCCGTTGCATCTCTACCCATCCATAGCCAGTGTCGCTTAACTTTGCTAATCTTAAGGGAAACGACGTAACGACATACATACCAAACTTTTTGTGCTAAGACACTGAGAACTGTATGAACCATGAAATAATAGTACATAACGAGGACGAGGGTACAACACGAAACGTATCGTAACTGGATGTATACCATAACTATACAACTACAGACTTTTAAAGACCCTAAAAGCCACTCAAGATTAGCTCGAAGACACAGAAATCTTTGGAAAGCAGTTGGATAATAATGTTAAAATCCAGAAAATACCGTCACAAGAATCAGAGGTCCGTATAGTTGCTCAGCTCCACGAGGAATGGTACTGATTGTACCACTAATATTCATCACACTGTTGATGAATATGAAGTGAGAGAATAACAACGGTTAACCTCATTCTATCAACGTGACATTTAAACGACAAATTTATGGGTTAGGTTAAGTTAGGTCAGGTTCGTTATGTTAAGTTTATTAAAATGTTAATAAGAATGCCACTTCAACCAAATGGGTACAGGTCCGAATAACAGTATGATGGCATCCTTGTTGACTATATAAAAACTAGTGAACAGATGACAGCAAGCACGCAGGTATCATTCTAAATTTGGTCCTTTAGGAGTACTTCGAGTAGTACGTATACTAATTTTGTCGAATTGTGTTCTTGGAATCTAAATTTTTTTTTTATGATGGAATGAGGGGCCATTACATTTCTCCTCATCACTATATCATCTGGACGCAGAGGACGGTCACCCATCCAACAACCACACAAACCAATGTCGCTTAACTTCGCTAATCTATGGGAAAATGGTTACGACGTACGTCAGTGGATATACTGTTTATTGATATTGATAGATCTATAATAGATCCAGAATCTTTCCTGCATAATAAAAATATATGCAGATACATAAAATAATGGAAATACAGGAAACGTACTTGACGTCTTAAGAGTATGGTTAGACGAATTTTACATGTATTACCTAAAGTAGTTGTAAAGTACCAAATTAAGAGTGTAAAGTCAAAGGATAATTACAATACCAGAAATGATCAACTTCAACGACATAAAAGACGACGAACGCGAGGTATATAAACTAATGTCTGCGCACCAAATAGACAAGAAATACAAATAAACTCGGGGAGGAAAGAAATTAGGAATAATTGTGACTGATAATGCCGATATTGAAACGTATATAATAGAGGAAGGTAGAATAAGTGAAGCCAAAAAAGATACAAAGATATTAACTGAGAACTTTGAAAAGGAGAGGTAAAAAATGCAATATATGAATCACGCTAAAACCGGAATATTGCTCCGTTCTTACTTTCCTCAATTAGGAAAAGGGAATCGGTCAAGTAGAGGAAATGCGGAGCTGGTTCGCAGCTAAAATGAAATGACTAGAAGACAGGTTATTTGGAAAGGCTTCGGGAACTAAACTCGTACTCCTCGCATGGAAAGAAGGAGAGATACACCATCGTCCTCGTATGGACAACAATTGAAAAAATAAGAGTTTAATCTCGCAATAACCTTACAGACATCGAAACAGCAAATGGAAAGTAGAGAAGGTAGGATGAACCGAATCTCTGAACTAAAGGCGAGACACGTAAGAATTTCTATTACTCTGAGGAAGAACAGCTTTACAGACAGAGGAACAAACCTATTCACTTACTAATTACGAAAGAAATAAGCACTATCACTAGTGTTGATGGAAGCAACTTTGTGTAAGAGGAAAGTCGACGTTTGGCTCCGGAGAATCATATATGAAATGAAAATGAAAATGAAAAGGTTTATTGGCAGACTATAGTCCATATGAGGAAGAACAGCTTTACAGACAGACGAACAAACCTATTCACTTACTAATTACGAAAGAAATAAGCACTATCACTAGTGTTGATGGAAGCAACTTTGTGTAAGAGGAAAGTCGACGTTTGGCTCCGGAGAATCATATATGAAATGAAAATGAAAATGAAAAGGTTTATTGGCAGACTATAGTCCATATGACAAATATTATTAATACAATGACAGTTCATACACTAAGGATAAAAATATATACAATTGATTAGAAATAATACTGCACTGTCGAAGTTAAGTGGAGCTACAGACAGACGTTTTAGTACCAAAAAGTCCATAGCTTAGAGGATAAATGGCAGGACTCATGGATAGCTTGGATGATCGGGTTGGTTGATTTTTTAATTCTTTGCATTAGACTGTGTTGAGCACGTCTTGTTACCTCCGGGAAGCTCGGAACATTGCGGGTTGCAAACATTTGCGAAGCTGAGCATCTCGGGGGTAATTTATGTAAGAGTCTAAACGACCTGTTGTACAGCAAATTCAGGGTTCTGCCAGAACCTTTTTTATAATTCACCCAAAGTTGCTGACCGTATATATTACTGCAGAAAGTACGAAAGAGTGTGTCTTTAGCTTCACTTGTACAGAAACGAAAGTTCCTTATGGTCATATTCGCTTTAGCACACAGGCTTCGAGATTGTTTTCTTATATCCGAGTCATCACTCAAGTTGCTGGTAATAGTTTGACCCAAATACTTAAACTCTTGTACTTCCTCAATTACTTCACCATTCATTTTAAACCTTATATCAGCTGGCTGATTACAGCTTTTAGGATGAAATTGCATACCTTAGTTTTTGTAACATTAAAAAGAATATCATGTTTCTGCGAATACACTTCGCAGACTTTTAGTAGCCGATCCAGACCTTTAACAGAGGGACTTATTAACACCATATCATCGGCATAAACTAAGTTATTTATCCTTGTGTTATCTATATAACATCCTACTGTTGCCTCATTAAGTGAAGCAATTAATCCGTCAATATACACATTAAACAGCACAGGGGAGAGCAAGGAGCCTTGTCTCACCCCACAAGAGGAGCCAAAACACTCGGATAGTACATTGCCCCACCTAACAGTGAAAGATTGGTGGGAATACAAAAATTTCAATAAATTTAATATGTACATGGGAACCTTCCTGTCTTCTAGTTTTGCAAATAAAATATTGTGGTTCACCCTATCATATGCCTTACTTATATCTAGGAAACAGCTATAAATGGTTGAATTACTGTCAATGTATTTAGATATTGTTTCTTTAAGTACATAGATACACAGGTCAGTTGAGTGGGACTTTTAAAGCCAAACTCATTAGGAGATGTCCATAGGAAATCATTTAATCGGAGTAACAAGAGTTTTTCTAGTAGTTTCGAGAAGCAGGAAGCGACAGCAATAGGCCTGTAATTATTGCTGGACAGAATGTCTCCATACTTATTTTTGACCAGGGGCAAGATATATACCCTCATGAACTCTGCAGGGATATAGCTATGAGCAAGCATGGCTGATAGGAGCAATGATATATGCAGACATACTACGTCATTTGCATATTTTAAGTGCTCATTCGATAAGTCATCTACCCCTGACGCAGAACCAGTCTTTAACTCTTTAATTAACCTCTTTACTTCAGAAAATGATATCAAAATATTTTCCCTTGTCCCTCCCACAATCGTTTCGCTGCAATCTATCTTAAGATTATCCCTACTCACACTATTAAGAATGTTAGAGTAGTGGTTTTTCCACAGCTTTGCAATTTCATCCTCCCCCGACACCCATCGATTGTCGGAGGGAGGACATTTTTGACACCCGTTTGATTCTTAACAAATTTCCAAAATTTGTTATTATCGTTATTTATGCGAGCTTCACAGGCTTTTGATGCTCGAATAGACTCTTCTTCCTGTTTACATCGCCTTATGGCCGCCTTATACTGACCCCGACTTCTACACATATTTATGTATACTGGTCCTAATCTGGGTCTACCATGAAAGCACCACAAATCGTAGGCGTCTTTCGATTCCCTCTTCAGGGGGGCAATAAAATCATTCCATCCAGGAATAACCTTAGTATGATAGTTGTAAGATTTAATCAAGGGGCTTCCTGCTTCTCTTAACAGGGATATTATCTTACTATAATACCTATCTATGAGTTTACAGTGATAATCATTTGAGCAAGGATTATTACAACCAAGGTGCAAAATTTCTAAATTATTAAAGAGGTGACATGTTCTGTCTTTGTATTCTATTCTCTGCTGCATATTAACATTGGACCAATCGACGCGATTATTCTTACCTATTGAGTTCTTGTTAAGTCGTGTTGCGCATAAATTGGTAACGTTAATTAATATTTGTAATGGTCTATGATCAGAAAGAAGGAAATCATGCAAAATATGAACTCTAACAATTCGATCCTTTAGATTATTACTAGTGAGACAATGATCAATCCACCTGGTGGTACCACTCATATCGCTAACGTATGTAAAATTACCACTGGCTACCCCTAATACATCTACATCACTTATACTTAAATTGGCCGACTCGCACATGTTACCCAATTCTCCAAAGAATTCCGAGTTCACATGTGCGTTAAAGTCCCCCATTATTATACAGTGAGAATATTTGGGGTTATCTGATAATGACTTAATTTTGTACAGCAAATCAATGTATTCATCTAGATTACTGCCGTTGTTGTATGGTAAATAGCAGTTTACAATTAATATGCAATCATTGTTCACTTGTAATTCAATGCCTAACAACCTTACATTATCGCTTGTTAAAAATTTTATATGTTTTGACAAATTTTTCCTTAATAAGAAAGCAACACCACCAAAAGGCCTACCGTACATTAATTCATCTGACAAGTACTGCTGATGACGCATGGTACATAAAGTCATCATGGATGGTAGAGAGGAATTTTAGCTCTTGCTTAGGTAGCCAGTGCTCCTGCAGGAGTATCAAATCTGCACTGTCGCAGATTTTATGAACATCTACAGTTGAATTCCTCACTGACCTTACATTATAAATTATGAGACTATTTTCAACAAGTTATCCGCCATGACTGATAGAAAATTTATTATTAGTAAGATTATTATTATTATTATACACAGTACAACTTTCAGGCATTACCGTTAGGGCGCCTATTATTATAATTATTATTATTATTATTATTATTATTATTATTATTTTGCCTGTTATCAAATCTCCTGGAAAAGTGAATAAACTCCTTAACAATAATACCGTCGGGCCATTGACTCATATTATACGGGTTGAAATGCACATTTACACCTTTAATTATTACTTTAAAAGAGTTATAATATGGAGATTTCGTGTTTAGTTTATTAACTATCACTATACTGTGTTCACCAATGATTTCTTCTATCATGTGTCGAATATCGCTTGCCTCGTTCGAGAGCTGAATTCGCGACACAAATAGGGTGAGATTCTCCATCGGTGGCCTCGCCGCGGAGACCGGTTGAGGAGACCTTTGGGACTGGCGCCTATTAACAGTTATCCACCCGTCCTGCTCCCTCGATCTCCCTGCGGCAGGGTTCGTCTGCCTGGGGGATATATGTGTGTGTGTGTGCGCGTGTGCGTGTGTTTGGGGTTGTTCAACGTCCTTTGTAACCGCAAATATGTGATGGAGGGGACCTACGGCTTTACGTGGAATCCGAACCACTGGTCGTTACATCATCTGGACGCAGAAGATGATCCCCAATCCAGCCACTCTCCAAACCCAATGTCGCTTAACTTCGCTGATCGACGGGAAGCGGTGTTGCGCCATGCCCACAACGCACACACACACACACACACACACACACACACATATATATATATATATATATATATATATATATATATATATATATATATATAAACACACCGGAGTTAAACACAATAATGGAAACACTCGCACTTTTGGTGCTGTATTTTTTGTCATGATTAATGGTGTCATATATTTTACTAAATCGATATGTGAATGTGTACTATACTCAGATAATTTACTACCTTAATAAGTTGATATTGATTAATCCCATGCTTGCAGAATTCACCGACTGTGAACAGGACTTGATAATGGGAGCAGGTCTGGCTGGTGACTCTGTGACAAAAGTCGTCGAAATTGCCCATGTATCTCGAGGAACAGTTCCAACGGTTACAAATACTGTACATGGAAGGAAATGCAAAAAACAAAACATCAAATAAACAATAGTGGGGATAAAGCAATACTGTCAGAATGTGACAGAACCGCCTTATTACGAGTTGTAAAGCGATATCAATCAAAATGATGTTAGGGAAAGTGTAGTGTAGCCTCCATAGCACCATCCAATGCAAAAACTCGAATAAAGTTTCGGGTGGAGGGAATAATGGCAACACTATTGTGCTTATGAGGTGTAGTTTTTTAATTTCCTTCCATGTACTCATAACCATGGCGACTGTTTCTGCAGATACATGGCCAATTTCAGCGACTTTTGTCACTGAGACACAACCAAACGGGCAGCTACTATCCTGTCCCTTTTACAGTCAAGTAACATTTTTTTCAAGCTTAATTGTTTTTGTTTATTCTGCTAGAACAGAAAAACAAAATAGCATATTAAAATAGGAGATATCGTCAATATTACATGCATTTATACAGCAACTTTGTAAAGTATATATATAAAACCCATTAATGATATCAGAAAATATACCAGCAAAACTGCCTCCGCCTTTTCCTTACGAGTGTAACTCACTTCCATATTAGCCACTGCGTGTTATTCTATCTGCAACCAAAAAAAAAGGTCCCAAAACAAGACATCAATTTGAACATTTGTTTTAGTTCTTATATATTACTTTTGTAAATTTAGCATAAAATAAATTTTTCTAGGAGACCGGACTTATGGTATACCCTCTATATATACACACCACACCATACTATATACACGTATATAACTCCTTTGATATTGTTATTGTTGTTTTGATTTAGCTTTCGTCCATAAGGCTTTAAAAAATTTATTAAGATTTCTGCGAAGGAGAAATCTATTGGATTTGCTCAAATTATTTTGTACTTGTTTCTGTTTCTCGGACAACGAATTTCAGGATTCAGCAATAAAACAGTCCGTTTAGGATGTTGTTCTACCTTAGACCTACAGCTTAACGCGGAATCCGAGCTACGACCCAACACGGGTGGTCAGAAATTACAAAGTTCTCGCCCGGACTCGATCCCACGGCCTCCCGATCGGCAGCCCAGCTTACCCATTTATCTACCAACTAATTTTATTGTGTGGAAGGATGAACAGCTGGGTTTGCCGCGCGCCGCATGCCGTCACCGGGAATCGAACCCGGAGCCGGTGGATTCGTAGTCAGCGGTTATAACTACTAACCTGTGCGCGCACACACACACACACACACACATATATATATATATGTGTGTGTGTGTATATATATATATATATATATATATATATATATATATATATATATATATATATATATATATCACTCGTCAACTCGTAGAGGTAATTCTAGAAACGAGAATACCCTGAGAGACATTATAAATAAAGTATCGACCCTCCGGGATAATGAGAACAATATTACCTTTTACGTTACTAACTTCCATAGAATACCGGTAATCTCTATGGGTGACGTAGACGTCTCGGTGCTCCTCAAACAGTATAATGAGGTACAAAAGTCGATAGTTGAACTGAAACACCAACACGTGGTGTCAAATCAGAAAAACGCGATTTCGCTAGAACAATTCCGGTCAGAGTTAGATGCGCTGAAAGAGACGCTCCTCCCAAAGCCCAGTTACTCGGAAGTAGTTCAGCAAGTCAGATCTCCAAGATGCACGTCGGGCAGCGAGGGAAACGAAATCCCCGCCTCCAACTCCCCCCCCTGAAGGTGGTGTGGAAACGCAGCATGCAGGGGTAGCGGTCAACCCACCTCCCAGTCAGGAAAGGACCTGCTCCCGATTTCACAATGAGGAACAGGGACGGTCCAATGCCGAGAGACGAGGCATCATTGCCCTCTTCCCTGCCTCCCACTGCAGAGGAGAGGCGTTCGATTACGCCTCGCTCGGTGCGCAGTTCCCCCCCCCCTCCCACCGAAGAAGGAGGGGCACGCGCGGCCGTCAGGTTATAAGCACCGCTAACAGACCCTCACCAAGCCACAGAGTAAGGGAGGGGTCTCCTATCCCCCAAAGGTTGTGCCACACATCCCCCAGGCAGGCGAACCCTGCCTCAGGCAGATCGAGGGAGGAGCACGGGTGGGTCACTGTTAACAGGCGCCCTTCCCGAAGGTTTCCTCAACCTGTCTCCGCGGCGAGGCCACCGATGGGGAATCTCACCCTCTTTGTGTCGCGAATTCAGCTCTCGAACGAGGCAAGTGATATTCGACACATGATGGAAGAAGTCATTGGTGAACACAGTATATTGTTAGTTAATAAACTAAACACGAAATCTCCATATTATAACTCATTTAAAGTAATAATAATTAAAGGTGTAAAATGTAAATGCGCATTTCAACCCTTATGAGTTAATGGCCAGACGGTATTACTGTTAAGGAGTTTATTCACTTTTCCAGGAGATTTGATAACAGGAAAAATAATAATAATAATAATAATAATAATAGGCGCCCTAACGGTAATGCCTGAAAGTTGTACTGTGTATAATAATAATAATCTTACTATAATAAATTTCTATCAGTCATGGCGGATAACTTGTTGAAAATAGTCTCATATAATGTAAGTCAGTGAGGAATTCAACTGTAGATGTTCATAAAATCTGCGACAGTGCAGATTTGATACTCCTGCAGGAGCACTGGCTACCTAAGCAAGAGCTAAAATTCCTCTCTCCCATGCATGATGACTTTATGTACCATGCGTCATCAGCAGTAGACTTGTCAGATGAATTAATGTACGGTAGGCCTTTTGGTGGTGTTGCTTTCTTATTAAGGAAAAATTTGTCAAAACATATAAAATTTTTAACAAGCGATAATGTAAGGTTGTTAGGCATTGAATTACAAGTGAACAATGATTGCATATTAATTGTAAACTGCTATTTACCATACAACAACGGCAGTAATCTAGATGAATACATTGATTTGCTGTACAAAATTAAGTCATTATCAGATAACCCCAAATATTCTCACTGTATAATAATGGGGGACTTTAACGCGCATGTGAACTCGGAATTCTTTGTAGAATTGGGTAACATGTGCGAGTCGGCCAATTTAAGTATAAGTGATGTAGAGGTATTATGGGTAACCAGTGGTAATTTTACATACGTTAGTGATATGAGTGGTACCACCAGGTGGATTGATCATTGTCTCACTAGTAATAATCTAAAGGATCGAATTGTTAGAGTTCATATTCTGCATTACTTCCTTCTTTCTGATCATAGACCATTACAAATATTAATTAACTTTACCAATTTATGCGCAACACGACTTAACAAGAACTCAATAGATAAGAATAATCGCGTCGATTGGTCCAATGTTAATATGCAGCAGAGAATAGAATACAAAGACAGAACATGTCACCTTTTTAACAATTTAGAAATTTTGCATCTTGCCTGTAATAATCCTTGCTCAAATGATTCTCTTTGTACACTCATAGATAGGTATTATAGTAAGATAATATCCCTGTTAAGAGAAGCAGGAAGCCCCCTGATTAAATCTTACAACTATCATACTAAGATTATTCCTGGATGGAATGATTTTATTGCCCCCCTGAAGAGGGAATCGAAAGACGCCTATGATTTGTGGTGCTTTCATGGTAGACCCAAATTAGGACCAGTATACATGAATATGTGTAGAAGTAGGGGTCAGTATAAGGCGGCCATAAGGCGATGTAAACAGGAAGAAGAGTCTATTCGAGCATCAAAAGCCTGTGAAGCTCGCATAAATAACGATAATAACAAATTTTGGAAATTTGTTAAGAATCAAACGGGTGTCAAAAATGTCCTCCCTCCGACAATCGATGGGGTGTCGGGGGAGGATGAAATTGCAAAGCTGTGGAAAACCCACTATTCTAACATTCTTAATAGTGTGAGTAGGGATAATCTTAAGATAGATTGCAGCGAAACGATTGTGGGAGGGACAAGGGAAAATACTTTGATATCATTTTCTGAAGTAAAGGGATTAATTAAAGAGTTCTGCGTCAGGGGTAGATGAGTTATCGAATGAGCACTTAAAATATGAAAATGATGTAGTATGTCTGCATATATCATTGCTCCTATCAGCCATGCTTGCTCATAGCTATATCCCTGCAGAGTTCATGAGGGTATATATCTTGCCCCTGGTCAAAAAGAAGTACGGAGACATTCTGTCCAGCAATAATTACAGGCCTATTGCTGTCGCTTCCTGCTTCTCGAAACTACTAGAAAAACTCTTGTTACGCCGATTAAATGATTTCCTATGGACATCTAATCAGTTTGGCTTTAAAAGGTCCCACTCAACTGACCTGTGTATCTATGTACTTAAAGAAACAATATCTAAATACATTGACAGTAATTCAACTATTTATAGCTGTTTCCTAGATATAAGTAAGGCATATGATAGGGTGAACCACAATATTTTATTTGCAAAACTAGAAGACAGGAAGGTTCCCATGTACATATTAAATTTATTGAAATTTTTGTATTCCCACTAATCTTTCACTGTTAGGTGGGGCAATGTACTATCCGAGTGTTTTGGCTCCTCTTGCGGGGTGAGACAAGACTCCTTGCTCTCCCCTATGCTGTTTAATGTGTATATTGACGGATTAATTGCTTCACTTAACGAGGCAACAGTGGGATGTTGTATAGATAACACAAGGATAAATAACTTAGTTTATGCCGATGATATGGTGTTAATAAGTCCCTGTGTTAAAGGTCTGGTCTGGATCGGCTACTAAAAGTCTGCGAAGAGTATTCGCAGAAACATGATATTCTTTTTAATGTTACAAAACCTAAGGTTATGCAGTTTCATCCTAAAAGCTGTAATCAGCCAGCTGATATAAGGTTTAAAATGAATGGTGAGGTAATTGAGGAAGTACAAGAGTTTAAGTATTTGGGTCAAACTATTACCAGCTCCTTGAGTGATGACTCGGATATAAGAAAACAATCTCGAGGCCTGTGTGCTAAAGCGAATATGACCATAAGGAACTTTCGATTCTGTACAAGTGAAGCTAAAGACACTCTCTTTCGTACTTTCTGCAGTAATATATACGGACAGCAACTCTGGGTGAATTATAAAAAAGGTTCTGGCAGAACCCTAAATTTGCTGTACAACAGGTCTTTTAACTCTTACATAAATTACCCCCGAGATGCTCACTTCGCAAATGTTTGCTACCCGCAATGTCCCGAGCTTCCCGGAGGTAACAAGACGTGCTCAATACAGTCTAATGCAAAGAATTAAAAAATCAACCAACCCGATCATCCAAGCTATCCATGAGTCCTGCCATTTATCCTCTAAGCTATGGACTTCTTGGTACGAAAACGTCTGTCTGTAGCTCCACTTAACTTCGACATTACAGTATTATTTCTAATCAATTGTATATATTTCTATCCTTAGTATATGAACTGTCATTGTATTAATAATATTTGTCATATGGACTATAGTCTGCCAATAAACCTTTTCATTTTCATATATATATATATAATATATATTAGTGATGGGACGATTGTCATATTTCATACAATCGCTGTTGCGATTGCGATTGCGATTGTCAGAATTTGAAAATCGCGCGATTTGCGATTGCGATTGCGATGTTTTAGCTTTAGCCTCACATAACGCTCATTTATGCTTTAAATATACCTAAACGCGTTACCTACCATAGGGTTAACTTGATTTTTTAACATTCCAATTTTACATAGAGCAAATAAAGAGGTGTATTATTGTTATTATTAAACCAATTTTTTATTCTGTTTTCAACTAATTCGCAACCCGTTTTCATTTCTGTTTTTGACTTATTTATTGTTTATTTATTATTCCGTATTGTTGTTAGCTAAACTTTCCTTTAAGTATGCATGAAAGAGCAGCTTTCATAGCAACTTTGGTAGAGATTTAAATCTTTTGTTCACAATCGCAACAATCGCACTCATTAAATGTGATTGCAATTGCGATTGCGATTGTAAAAAATGTGCGATTGTATCGCGATTGCGATTGCGATTGCGATGCATCGTCCCATCACTAATATATATATATATATATATATATATATATATATATATATATATATATATATATATATATATATATATATATATATATATATATATATATAAAACTGACGAATATATTAAATTTGTAAACGAAAAAATTATTTGAAAGGAAATACAGAAAAGTATCTCTTTCCATATAATTTTGTTTTGCAAATCTAATTTATAGGTAGTTCGTTGTCGACAGCGTCCCAATTTTTAATACAAAATTTATCTTCTCTCTTTCTTCCAAAACAACCTCGAATTAAGAGCGATGTCTTTTCATATTTACAATTTAATAAACTTTAAATAGAATCCTCGTATTTCTCAGATGCAAAACTGCTTAGTCGAGTTTACTGCATGTTTTTAAAATCTCGTAAAAGGTTTTTTACGAGTTCCTCAAAAGATGGAGTTTACTACAATTCTTTTTATTTCTTGTCGCATAAGCGACACTGAATTCACGAGAGAGAGAGAGAGAGAGAGAGAGATTCTCCCCAAGATTTGTGAAAAAGTAGAGCAGAAATGATCAGCAAAAGGATAAAGGATAATACTGTAGAAAAGGATTAAATGAATGATATTCCATACAGAAAAATGATATTCCGATACAATAGAGACAAAACTTTCTATTATTATACCAACGTTTTTACCAAAAAAGTAATAAAGAAAGGAGACTTCTCATAAGAAATTGTAAAAAGAAAAGGATGTTTTACAGAATGAGAAGTAATAATAGTAAATTTTTTACCAAATTCATATATGTAATAATAATAATAATAAATAATAATAATAATAAATAGTACCAAGAAAATGTACACGAAATTGTTATTCGAAAAATGAACCGGATTAAGATGGGTAATAAATAACCTTTTGTTTTTTTATAAATCATATATACAGTATATATATATATATATATATATATATATATATATATATATATATATATATATACTCGTATGTATCGGAGAATACCGTTTTTAAACAAAGAAAAAAGGGCACTGTAAATTTATTATTTCTTTCGAGTCCTTCATACGGACGATGTATGAAATAACCGCTCCTTTTTCGCCAAAGGAACGAAGACAGAGTCGCCTTGTCAATTTTTCTTCTATTTTAAGACAACAACAACAACAACATAGTTATTCAAATCAATTCTGTAACGACTGCGTGCGTGCGTGTTTGTCAAAAGGATTTTCATCTCCCAGAGGAAATGTATTTTATACCAAGATTTGTTTTTTAACGTTTCTTTCGTCAATTGCTCTCTTTGCTGTTAACATGAATGAAAAATTGTCTATTTTCCATCTGACAGATAGTTCATGTTTTACGTAGTTTGTGTACATAATCTCAACTGTTCTCTTTTGTCCGTATGTAAATTATAATAATAATAATGATCATGATGATGTTTAACGTCCTTCTTAATGGCAAATATCATGTGACGGGACTTACAGTATACAGCGTGTCCCAAAGAAATGTATACCCACTTTGTTCGATAATACCAGCTATGAGGATAATAAATATATTACTTTTTATATGTTTTTTAATAAAGAAGTTTCTCCTGAATCTAAATATGTAATGATTTTTATTAAAAATTGAAGAACAAAAAAGTTACAGATGTTTAAATTATAATTATTATTTTCGAGACTTCATGTGCGATATTTTCTAATATTTTAACCGACTGTTTTGAGATACTTATGTTTAGTGTTGATATTGAAGCATAAATGTTGTAATTATTAGTTAATTCAAAAAATTTACAAATTCCATGGTTAAATGACACTTTATCCAAGATGTTCGACGTCTTCCAGAACGTTGTTTTTGTAAGTTTTGCACAGTGCCGTCGGTTTCAAACTTATCTCGTATACTGTACGTGCAAAAATATTAGAAAATATCGCACATGAAGTCTCGAAAATAATAATTATAATTTAAACATCTGTAACTTTTTTGTTTTTCAGTTTTTAATAAAAATAATTACATATTTAGATTCAGGAGAAAATTCTTTATTAAAAAACATATAAAAAGTAATATATTTATTATCCTCATAGCTGGTATTATCGAACAAAGTGGTATACATTTCTTTGGGACACGCTGTATATGCAGTTTTACATGTGATCCGAGCCATCTGTATGAGTCGCTAGTACATCATATGAATGCGAAGGAAGATCATCCATCCAACAACTGAACAAATTAAACGTCGCTTAATTTCGCTGATCTAGCCTGAAGTAGTGTTGCGAAGTGGCCACCCACGATGTAGGGTGACGTATAAAAACCATTTGAATGAAAAAAATAAAATCATATACGTTGTTTTACGTTTAATGTCAATAAATTTAAAAATATCGTACGTTAATTTTAATATTTTGAGAAATGGATTCCGAAACGAAAATAAAAGAATGATAAATGCGTAATACAGGGTGTCCCAAAAGTCTCCATACATATGGAAAATTAGCACTTTTTAGCAAAATGTAACTTTATTTACAAAACATTCTCTACATGATTGCCATTTCTTTGTAAACACACACGGATGCGTCTCTCCCACTCATGGTGAACTCGTGTTAACACATTTGGTGTTATGGACGTAATGTACCAGGAAAAGATACAGAACATGGATCGCCTAAAGGAACGCATTCGAAGTGCAATTACGTCCATAACACCAAATGTGTTAACACGAGTTCACCATGAGTGGGAGAGACGCATCCGTGTGTGTTTACAAAGAAATGGCAATCATGTAGAGAATGTTTTGTAAATAAAGTTACATTTTGCTAAAAAGTGCTAATTTTCCCTATGTATGGAGACTTTTGGGACACCCTGTACATTTCATTTGAGGTAAATATGTTCGTATCTCTGCCAAAACTGTGATAATAATCGTTGCACGGATGTTAGCTTTGCGTGTGTTGTACGTACAATATTACTCTGAAGGCTGTTTGATGTGCGCCTACTTTAGAACGGAGAGTACAAAGAGGAGTCAGTGTACCCTGCAAAGAACAAAGTACGTAAAGAGGACAATGATTATACGTTGAAAGTAGCTCGAAAGTAGATGAAGGAGGTTTGTTCTCGAACTGTGGGGTCCTCTGAAACAAAACGAAAAATGTAAAAAGTATTTTCCAGAAGTTAAAGAAAACCTTTCACCTTACTCTAAATGTACCTTTGGTCTATTAAATGTACACCTTAACTACTTTATTTTCAGAGTGCATTTAGTCCTTTTCACCAAGTGTACTCCGTAAATACTTTATTTTCAGAGTACATTATTGTTTTTTCTACTCTCTGTTCTAGAGTATAGATACAGTGGACAGTTTTTAAGTATATTCTGATCTCGCAATGGACATAATTTTAATATTATTTTAATTATATTTTTATAATACTTTAATATTATTTTAATAATATTTTTTCAATACTTTAATATTATTTTAATAATATTTTAATATTATTTTCAAATGAACGTTGCAGGGAAACAATTCATCTTTGAAACAAAAGAGAAAGATGGGGAGCATCTATTCAAAGAGATGGTTAAATTTCATCTGTCTGAAATTTAATAAATATCTATAATGTTCTATGTTCCCATTCATATACTTCTCTATCTATCTATCTCTCTATCTATCTATCTGTCTATCTATCTATCTATCTATCTATCTATCTACCTATCTATAACGAGAACACCTCTGTATTGGAAATGTTTGTATTTAGCACAAAATATATTTCATTTGGGATACATGTACGGACGCAGCGGAAATAATAATAATAATAATAATAATAATAATAATAAAAAAGAATCGATATTTTCATGACTGTAAATGAAAGAAAAAAAAAGGACAAAAGTTTCTGGCTACCATTCGTAAATGGCGTATTGTTTGTTTGTTTCTTTAGGGTTCTTTCCATCTTTTAGTTAGTGTGTTATTAGCAGTGGAAGAGGGAAGGCGCGTTAACAATGTCTCCCCTCATTCTAAGCCCGCAGGTGACTGAGATTGTAATATGAAAGAGCATTTCGCGTGATCACGACTTTTCGTTTTGGATATCAACTGTGACTATCAGTGTTACTACGAAACTATTTTCGATTAATTTTTCAAAATATCTTCCAAAGCCAATAACAGCCCGGACGTAAGTTAATTTACTGTATTTAGTCATACATTAAATGAGTTAAGTTGAGTAATAATGATAATAATAACAATAATAATAATAATTTATATTAAAAAATGTAAAGAGAATATATATATATATATATATATATATATATATATATATATGGGATGAATTTCACAATTAAACACGTGAAATGAATGAATGATGCAAACCCACAAGGAAAAAGGAAAATGATTCCGAGGCCTTTTGTGTATTCAGAAGTACACGTCGTCAGGGAATGGATTCCGTCATTCATTCGTCATTCCCTGACGAAGTGTACTTCTGAATACACGAAAGGCCTTGGAATAATTTTTTTATTTTTCCTTGTGGGTTTGCATCAATATGTATATATATACACAAATGCACCTATACATTTCTTATATAGAATATTTATAATAATATTCTTCTTATCTAGTGTGTAATCTTTACTTAAAGTAATATAAATATCTGCACTAAATAAATTCAGAAACAGTTAGTTAGTTAGTTAATCCTGAATACATGAATCATTGTGGAGCAACATCACTGTGGAAACTGATTCATTTTTTACAACGACGTCCGTGACTCAAGTGTTTATTTATGAAATAATAAATATAACTGATGATTGTTGCGTTTATGAACCTTTATTTTATGAGGAAATCATTAATTAACCAATCCACATATTTTGAAGAGAAATTGTGTTCTACTTCTATGGACGGATAAGGTTTTAGTTTTTACAAATAAAGAGGATGTACACATTTTCGTATATTTATCTGTCTGTCTGTTTCTCTGCCTCTCTCTTTATCCGCTTTTGTATCTATCTACTATATATATATATATATATATATATATATATTCGTACATTTTTGCTTTTTAAAGAAGTTGTAAAAGTTTGATATTGTAAAATAGCTTCAGAGTAAATGTTTTCTGTAAATACTCTGTAACGAAGAGTTAAGGGAAGGGAGAAATGAAGGATATATATATATATATATATATATATATATATATATATATATATATATATATATATATATATATATATATATATGTTTCAGTCATTCGATGCAGTCATAGCTTAAGAAAACGGAGAAATATGAAAAGGTTAACATTTATTCGCATAGTGCATCATTCCATCCATACCCATTTCAGGTACGAAGAGCTCGCAGCAACATTACAAAGGAAGAGAGAAAATTATATATATATATATATATATAGGGTGTCCCATAAGTCCAGCATCATAGGAGAAATTCATATTTTTCTATTTCTACAAACCATAATTCATTTTTTTCTTATGCTCGGAATGCCAATTTCCCGTCCACCATTCTGTTCAGTGACGGGGCTGTTTTTTATGAAAAAGGTGAGGTAAATCGACAGAACACCCGCTACTGGTCTCAAACAGCCCTCACTGGTATACCTCTTCAAAGGAACAAGGTGCATCTCGGATGATGGTATGGCGTGGCATTTGGAAGGATCGCATCATAGGCCCCCTCTTTTTCGATGAACATGTCACTGGAGACACCTACCTACGTATGCTCAAGGAAGAAGCATTTCCAGTGTCTTGAACAAAGAAGGAAATTTCCCAACATGGTTCCAGCAAGACGGCGCTCCCGCACATTACAGCACCCAAGTAAGGGAATACCTGTACCAACAATTCCCTGGTCATTGGATAGGACGTCGAGGGCCTGTGGAATGGCCAGCTAGAAGCCCGGATCTCACGCCACTAGATTTTTATCTCTGGGGCCACTTGAAAGCGCTGGTATACGCCGAGAAAATTAGGAGTGTTGAACATTTGCGGCAGCGCATTATTGGGGCATGTAACACCATTACTCCTGACATCATTCACCTTGTGCTTGCTGACTGGGTATCACGTCTGAATTTGTGTACTGAAAACAATGGTGGACATATTGAGCACGTTCTGTAAATAAAAGCTTTTGTTTTGCCTTTTTTTATTATTTTTCCTATGATGTCGGACTTATGGGACACCCTGTATATATATAAGTTGAACAGAAGGTACGAGGGTGTTCATAAGCAACGCGAGTGAGTATGGTGAAGTCACTTTATTGTGAACACCCTATATAACAAAAAGTACGGCTGAAAGTAATTGTTCTTACGTATCACATTCACGAATAATTGCGGGTCAATGAATAATGTACCCAAATAGTTCTGAAAATAATGTCAGATAACGGATTGTTCCGTTATTATGACGTTGAACAAAATGACGAACTGGTATTGTTCCGTTATTATGACGATGAACAAAATGACGAACTGACAAAATATAGATTTATAAAGATAAATTTTAACGAGTGAACAAAATAAACAAACTGAAAGGAATATAAAATGAAACAAGTTTGGCACCATCAGACTATGGGAAGACCATTTTTGGAGATAAACCAACGGAGGAATTGTTGTAAAAGAGGCGATAAAAGAGTGTTACGAGTAAACTGAGGAAAAATAAACGAGTGGAAAGAGGAGTAATGTCGAGAAAGAAAAGGGTGCACCGTTCCGTAAAAGAAAGAGAAGGGTATGCGGAGCTGGACAACTATGTAGTGTAAGCAGTAAAATTCCGTGTAGCATGATAATTTTAAACCATTTGGTTCCCTTTTACGTATCGAAATAGATTAAAGAAAGGTTTCTCTCGGGATTAAGTTCCAAATTGGAGACCGCATTGACACGAACCGGGAACTTATTGGTTCTGTTTTTTTTTTATCCTATATACTGAAAAAGGAATCTATACGGTTATTGTTAGTGATCGTTTATTACATGAAACGGTGAAACTACAAAAAAAGTAGGTACTTCAACGTGAAGGCTGTATGAACTTTACTGTGTAGAGCGTACAGCTACTGTGATTACCTTTAAAATAGTGCTAACAGAAAAGATAAAAGTATTAACATAAAAAAATCTAAATTTGAAAACGCGCAAGAATAGAAGGAATGATACAAAATAAGCCTGAAAACTCGGTGAGTGGATGGCCCAACCCAAACCAGGCGACAGCAGCCGGGAGCAAACTCAGAGCCTCACTGCCCAGAGTTTGACCCCGAGCTACCAGGAGCCCAAAAGGAATGATACTAATTATAAAATAAAAACAAGTAAAAAACTAAGGAATTTTATGACATCTGTGTTGGCAAGAAGATAACGTATATCACAGAGAAAAAATGGTTGGTTACAACAATCAAAATACATTATTAAATATTTGCCAATCAATCTATATATGGTTAATTCCAACCATGCGATCATTGCGTCAACCATGCGTATTTTTCTATTGATAGACTGAAATAGTTTCATTAAATGTTTAAGATGGTTGGCAAATAATTTGGTTGGTGCGCTTTTTTCTTTGTACGAATTGGCAATTTAATTTTCTGAAATACTGTGAGAGAATAATATACGGCTAAGTTTTGAGCGTTACAAAACAGAATAAAATGGTATACGATAACACGTTTTTAAAATAAGGCTAATTTAAAAACTACGAATATTACACACTATATATTGGACACGCTATATTAACCGGGCTAACGTCATTCTCTCCACAGGACGTTATCATTAATGGACAAATTACACAGGCCCGCGAATGAGAACTTTGTAAGAGTTGTTTTCTTACTAATAACTGATTTTATATAATTCAACTACGCTGATTTCGAATTAGGTATCCATTTTTTTCTATCACGTAAGGATTTTCTGCAAACTGGCAGGGAAAAAACAACAACATAAATAAATATTATTTATTTCAATTTACATTAGGTACCTATTTCGCTTTGTTATACTGATTACAAATTCAAACAACTTTAAAAAGAAAGCAGCCTATTAACGTCAATTACATATTCATCTTTATTTGTCCCGAGTTTTCTTGTGAGATTTATGCCTTTTAGTCTCGAATGTACGCGCTGTTCCTTTTCTTTTATGTAATAATTTTGGAGTATCCCGTTTCAGTTTCCAGCAGTAATCAGCCATCATGCTGATGTCCCACCTTCCCTGATATCTCTTTTCCATTTCTTTGATGTCTTGGTGAAACCAAGCATTTATAATTTACAGGCAGTAGTTTTTAATCAAAATTTAATGAAAATGACTTACATATGTAATATGAAATATGACATTTTGTGAAAAATCTGTACATGATGGCGAAAAATGAATATTATTTTCGGAATCAGCGTGCAAAAATTACTATATAAGTGATAAAATATTTCGGACAACAAAACCATCGCAGGCCTGTGTTATTTTTTCGGTTAGATTAAGTTTGATTACGTTAGGCTGCGCTAGGTTAGATTAGGATGAATTAGTATTGTGGAGTGTCGCTGAAATGTTCCGACTACCAAATGAGTATAGTTCCATATTAACCCCTTTCTTCATAACATTATTTAAGCTTCTGCATGACGTCATTACGTTTAAAACGTAATGGGCGGAGCTAAGGATTGGCAAAAACATAGGAATGCGTTAAAAAAGTATTTTGCCTTAGTTAAAACCTAATTATGAACGTTTTATTTCTCGAGAGTCAACTGTAACATATCGGAAAAATAAAAAATATTTTAAATATTAATATATAATCTCGGTATAACAAAATCGGTCATATATTGGGTATAAGACGGTCTTTTCCCAATTTCGGTTATTCCCATTCCAGTCTTCGTCCAAAAATGGGAAATCTGAAAGTAAAAATTTCAAAGGATTCAAATCTCAAAATTATACAGTAAGTTCCCATTCTCATTCCTAGTGTAGGGTTTCCCAGTTTAAGTTAGATTTTTTTCCCTGAAAATATTCCTCGGACCACAATTGTGTTACGATCTCTTTTTTTTTTTTTTTTTTTAATCAGGAAACACCCCCAGATCCGAAGTTCACACTTTCGGTCCATGAATTGGAATGTAAATGGTGCTAAGTAGAAAGAAATCATATAAAACGTATACAACCTATATAATATTTCTTATACGTAAAACTCGTTTCTTGCCACTCTGAAATTCGTTTATAAACAAGAGCGATGTTTGCAGTATATTGGACAAGTGAAATCACTCTCAGCTGCTGCCCTGAAGACTGTAAAAAACCACCCTCCATTCATGTGAAATATCTTATATCTTGAGGAGAGGAAACAGCATTATTCCTATGAACGAGACATATCACGAGCAAAGAACTAAAGAGATGTCACTAACACGACTTAGCGTTATTAAAATACTCGAAAAGCTCGTTAGGAAAAAATATACAAAATTAGGAGGTAGTAATCATTCAAGAGGGTCAGACACTGGCACGGCGCTTAGGTTAACAAATATGGTCCGTTGTTCTAACTCAGTGGTGGCCAACCATTTCTTGATGCGTGCCATTTTTAGGTTAGGTTTACTGTAATTCGGATGCGCCAAAAAAAATTTGTGAAAAAATTACTAATAACTTGTAAGTAAAAATAAAAATATGATATAATATTTACCTTAAATAGAAATATAATGTGAAAAATATTTACCTTAATGAGATTTTTGATGTTGCTTCGACTTTACCAACTTCAAAATATTTGGATGTAAGTCTGTTGTAGCAAGCTGCAGTAAATTTTTTAGATTAGAATCAGTGAGTCGGGATCTTTGTTTCGATTTTATCAATTTCATAGACGAAAAGGCTTGTTAACTGCTTAAATCTTTGATTTTTAATATTTAGTGTTAGAAGTGAAAATTTAGCACAATTCATACTAGACCTCGATGCGCCACTTCAAAGTACTTGATGCGCCGCGGTTGGCCACCACTGTATAAATCTAACTTCTCTATTATTATTATTATTATTATTATTATTACGTGCATCATCGGGGTTCGAACCTCCGACTTCAGTGACTTCACTTCGCTTATACGGAAACAGTGTTACCTACCGAGTTACGGACGCTGGCGAAATTGGAAGGTATGTAAAAAATTCAATAAAATTGAACATAGATTCAGATCAGACAGACTCTAGGATAATGTAAACTGCAGAGAAATTTGCAAAATGCTACCACGAGGTAGCCTTTTCTTCACGAGTGTAACTCAATTCCATATTAGCCATTGGGTGTTATTCTACCTGCAACAAAAAAATGTCCCAAAACAAGACATCAATTTGAACATTTGTTTTAGTTCTAATTTATTACTTTCGTACATTTAATTTAAAATAAATTTTCCTACGAGACCGGACTTATGGGACTCTCTCTCTCTCTCTATATACACACACACACAGACTCGAAAAAGGTTTGACTAAAAATAAAAATTTTATCGAACCTAAAAATGAAGTTTTGCTTTTGAAATTTTATTAGTGTCTCCAAAACAGTAATAAAATATCGGAAGAAAACAGGATATTATTAGTTAGTAGTTTATGTTTTCAGAAATATTATGCTTCTAGGCGAACTTTTTTCCGGAACTGTACAGCACAGCTTGTATTTATTTTACTGGGTACCAAACGTATGAAATGTTAAACCGGAATTAATAAAATTACAAAAGTATTTCAGTGCCTTAGTTATGTCGTATAATTAATCGATATTTGCCATAAAGTTGGACATTGAAACTACGAGAGAGTAAATGTCCAGATGAGATCAAAGATACGTGACCCGCATTCAGTCTGTAAAATGTCTGCAATGATTAAATTGCAGTTTCCGCAAACAGTCTGTCCATAAAAAAACAATTAAAGATATTAGGAAAATGTCTCTGTTGGTAGTTTCGGCTAATAACGCAGCCCTCATTCAGGTCACAATTAGGAGTTCAAAAATAAAGTAAAAACGCTAAAAATGAAGAGAAATGTGAGGTTTTTAAAGACCGCAACTTCAAAGAACTTGAACAGAAGTGTTAACTTATTAACCCTTAATAACCTGAGCAAAATATACCCTTGGCATAATTTATCATGGTTATAAAGTAAGGGTTAAAATAAGGGATCACCTGAAGATCAGGGCCCCCAGCCTTCTTTAGTTGGCCTTATAAGGCTAACTAACGAAAATATCACAACTTAGCCTAACCAATCGTTAGGTCAACTGTACGCCCATGACGATTGGTTAGGTTAAGTCGTGATATTTTCATTAGTTAGCGTTATAAGGCTAACTAAAGAAGGCTGGGGGCCCTGATCTTCAGGTGATCCTAAGTTTACTCACATTGTAAGCAGTAAATTAAGTTCTGTATGACAAAATTTTAGACCGTTTGGTTCCGTATTACTGTCAAAATAGGTTAAGGAAATTAGGTTCCGAATTAGGGGTAGCATAGAGCCATAGACCCTGACCGAGGACTTAATAGCTCTCTTTTTGACCCTATTATACCAAAAAGGGAACCTCTAGGATTAATGTTTGGAACCTAGGTGGAGCGTTAGTTACAAAAAAATGGATTTAGGTACTTCGACCTGAATGTTTTGGGATCTTTCCTGTTTAAAGTAAAGGTAATTTCATTTGTTAGTGATTTTATAATTTGTACAATTTAAAATGTTCTAATCAGAGCACTAAAGTACTGGAAGAGAATACAGATAAATGAGGACAGTGTGAAGTTAATGCTCATAGCTCTGACCGTGCGATGTAGAGAGTGGCCACAAAGTTCCTTTCCATTGAAATTACAGCATATCTGTATGTTGCCCTTGTTTTTCATGCAAAGGGACTTTGTGGCCACCCTGTACTTATATTAATTTCACTTATAAAATAAAATGGACAAAGGCTTCACTGATTTTTGCAAAACACAGCTCGTAAACAAATAAAAGCCACAGAGAGAAGCAACTCTTGGTGTGTGTGTGTGTGTGTATATATATATATATATATATATATATATATATTATATATTATTTATTTATTTATTTATTTATTTATTTATTCAATTGTCAGTGCAGTCTTAAATCTAAGTGATTATTTTTTTAATATACAGGGTGTACATAAAGTCAGGATCTATTTTTGTGAAGCACTTGGAAATTATATGGAATTCAATCATAAAATGATAAAGTGGTAACATTTATTAAATAATTAAGAGTAGGATTCGACGTGACGCCCATCAGTATCCCTGCACAGCTCAAATCGTTCCGCAGCATTTCTAAACACATTCTGGAGCATTTGCGGGGTTATGTTATCTGCAGCAGTTCGTATACGTGTACGTAAGTTTTCAAGACTCGTAATCTTCGTCTGATAGACGTGCGACTCGATAAAGCCCCATGCAAAGAAATCTAAAGGGGTTAAATCTGGTCATCTCGCTGGCCAAGGTTTGTTGCTTCCGCGTCCGATCCAGCGATTTGGAAAACGTCCATTTAGATAATCCTGAACAATTTTGGCATAGTGACAAGGAGCACCATCATGTTGATAGACGACGGTACTAACAATCCTATCCCCGTCAAGAGAAGAAAAAATACTCATATGTGGGGACTTTAACTGCAAAGTAGGAAAGATAACAGTAAATAATAAAGATGAAGTTACAAAATCAGGTAAACTCCTCATCGATTTAATAGAGTCAAAAGGTCTAACGCTTCTTAACTCTAACAATTTATGTAAAGGACTTTGGACAAGAAGGGAAGGAGATTCCAAATCTGTATTGGACTATTTAATTATTAAGCAGGAAGATGATTCACGCGTAAAGGAAGTGTATATAGATAAAAAGAAAATCTGGACCCCTTATAGAGTAACTGATAAAATTACTTACAGTGACCACTGTGCAATGATGTGTATACTGTCAACTGATATGAGCAGCATGTAAAGTAAATCAGTAAAAGGAAAAAATGATAATAGGAAAAGGACTAAAGAAATTTAATAGATTAACTCAGGGGGGTGGGTCTCATAAAAATTGTATCATTAAACAAAAATCTACGAGAAATGTATAATACATATGAGAAAACAAAATTTAAGAAATAATGGAAGAATGTAAGACAGTTATTAAGTGGAAGAGAGTACCAGAAAATATAATTGTAAATAAATTAAAAAAGATAAAAAGAATTTATAAGAAAAGAAGTTATGACTGGAATAATAGTGAAGAAGAAAAGAAGAAAGCAAGAACGCGAGTGAATTAGAGAGAGGAATGGATGATAGAGGAGGAAAAAATAAAAAAATCAAAAGAAAATAAGACAATGGAACGATTAAAAGGAAGAGGAGGACTGGATAATGGAGCATTTTGGAAATTCAAAAAGGATATGGACGGAAATACAAAGGTGGAACGAGGAGCTATAAAAAGTAGAGAAAGAAAAATTGTAGAAGAAACTAGTGAAGTATTGAAAGTATATGAAGATTTTTACCATGATCTACTTATTACAAATAAGGCAGAAAATAAGGAAGAGAAAAAAGCTGAAGAGATTAATAAACTACACCTGGAAACTATTAAAGCTGTAGGAGAGGATAGACATACCATAAATAACATTACAAATGAGGATGTTGAAAATGTTATTAGAAAGTTAAAAAATAAGAAGTCAACAGACCAACGAGGATGGAGCAATAGTATAATGAAGAATGCTGGATGGGATGTAATAAGAAATCTGACAAAACTATTAATGTAATTCTTAAGAATTACAATATCCCAGAACAGTGGAACAATATAAAAATAATATCAATTTACAAAAGTGGTGATAGAATGGACGTAGGTAATAGGAGGGGGATATTCATAACGAGTATAGTTAGTAAAATTTTTGAGAAAGTTAGACTAAATAAGAAGAGAAATGACTGGAATCGGGGATTGAGTATGTACCAATGTGGAGGAATAGAAGGGAAATCAACAATAGACCACGTATTAACGTTGAATGCAATAATTGACTATAATAAATATCTAGGTAACAATACATATGTTTGGTTTGGGGATGCTGTAAAATGTTTTGACGAGCTAGAGTTGAAAGACTGC
>JAJOZX010013017.1:0-7500 GCA_023014485.1 Bathynomus jamesi
CTTTCCTTAATCTGTTCAACATGCCCGCCCCCTCAGTTATCCCCATTTCATTCAGCATCTACCCCCCTTGGATCCTCACCCCTATCAAGTTTTGCAAAGATCTGTGTACCCTACCGAAGACTACCACGAGCGCCATGATATACAGGTCACTCTTCCGCGAACACTCAACCCAACACCCGGACGCAGTCGCCATTTACACGGATGGTTCCCGCTCGGAAGCCGGTGTGGCCTCCTCAGCGGTGATTCTGTCCCAACCGCTTTCCCGGGGCGTCGGCCTGCCCCGCGAGGCCTCCGTTTTTTCGGCGGAACTTTTCGCCATTACGGAGGCCCTCGATATTGTGCGCACCCACTCTGCCAGCTCTTTCGTCATTTATTCGGATTCCCAAAGTGCACTCCTCTCCCTGGAAAGATTTAACTCCCCCCACCCGCTCGTCTGTACCATCCAGCAAACCTTCCACTGTCTAACGACCCTCCAACACAAGACAATCGCCTTCTGCTGGGTCCCGGCTCATGTCGGCATCCAGGGTAACGAGGCGGCGGATCGCACAGCAAAGACGGCCTGCTCACTGCCGGCCTCCTCCCGACCCCTCCCTTTCTCCGACTTCTTCCCGACTTTCCGCTCCCATTTCCGCTCCATATGGCAGCGGGAATGGGACCAGGCCACACAAAATAAACTCCACACGATCAAGCCACGAATAGGGTACTGGGCCTCCTCATTCCACCGGTCCCGCCATAAGGAAGTAATCCTAGCCCGTCTCCGCCTAGGCCACACCGCATCACCCACGGACACCTTATGGCGAAATCGCCAGCCCCGCTTTGCCCTACCTGCCATACCCCTATCATTGTCATACACCTGGTGGAATGCACAAAGTTGTCTGCTCTTCGTCGCAGGTGTTTCCCCCTCTCGGCCGAAGATCCCATACCTGACCGGCTACGATCCATACTTGCCGACGGCCCCCACTTTTCAACGGAAGCGATTCTCTTCTTCCTTACTCACTCCCAGCTGCTCCATCGCATTTAAAACCGTACCCCTCCTACACCACTATCCAGCGACTGACCCTTACTCACTCCCCTAGTCTACCACCCCCAACACAGTAACATCACCCACTCATCGCCTCGCCGAGATATGTACCGCTCCTTTTAGGTACGAATCTGCGGTAAATCAGAGAAGGAAAAAAAAAAAACCGGATTTGTGGGTCTGAATCAACAAGCATGGCAATTAATACATTCTCAGGGTGAGCATAGTATGCATTTTGGTAGAGGATTTTTAGGGCTATCTCCCTGGCTTCCTTGTGAGAAAATTTCAGGATCTATTGGAGCATATCATAAAAGTTCTTAGCTCCATCTGTGCATCGATACTCCTTCTTGATCTGGAACCAACTTGGAAAATTGACCAAGATACGAAACTGCAAGTGTGACCAGAACTTTGGAAGGCTTCCTTTGAGATGTATAAAATCTGAGGATTCTACATGCCAGAGTCAACCACCTTCAATGACAGATCAGTCGAACTTCAAGGAGCTCAAGGTCAGGATCAACACAGCCAAGCATAACAGCCATACAGATTCTGAAGCATAATACTGTTCAGTGCTGAGGTCCTCCAGTACTTCGTTAGGAATAACTGGAAATTTTGAATTCCTAATTGGCCCGAATGAAATCACATCCCACTGAAATACACTTCCACCAAGTTCAACCCCTATCTTTCCTGAAAATGAGTCTGGGCTCTTTGTTGTTCCATCCAGAGTAACAAAGACGTGATGAAGCGGGAGCTCATTACAGTGTAGTAGGCAAATGCTCCACTGCAAATGTCTACCAAGCAGTTCTTCCAGGCATCTGATAGCTCCACCATTTGAACTGGTCATTGTATTAGTCCCATCAGATCCTATCATGGCAAGTTTGGTTTGTAATTCAGTGTCTTTGAGGGTCTTGTATATCTCTGTTGCAATAGTCAATCCCTTGCCATTACTTGGAGTCACGTGTGAGAAGTAGAAATCACCTGAAATAGTATTCAGAAATTAGAGAGAATTTTTTAAATATTTAGGGTTTATATCTATTTTCCAATTTCTATATCCAAAATTCATCTTAATAAATATTTTGAGTAATATCTGTTACAAAATGCAAACTAAAGATCAAAATTTTAAATCTTACCAGGTTCTTCTGTAATATTTGCCATTCACTTCAACTGTCACCATTGTTGTATCTTTGCGACCATCCACATAAATAGCATCCACCAATTCAAACGATTTACCCTCCTCTTTTCTTATGGCTTTACGATATTTTTCACATTCTCTTCTCGGCTTGTTCCTGCCAGGGATGGGGTCAAATACTCTTGTACTTATATTTGAAGGTATTTTAAATACCTTTGGAAAGTATTTGTATTTCGAGATTTCCAATCAAAAGTGTTTGTGTTTGTATTTGAAATATTTTGAAAAGTATTTAAAACTTCCAAATACTTTTGAAGTACTTTAAAAATACTTTTGCAAATAGTTATACAAATTCCTATAACATTTTGTCCTAGCTTTCATTGTTGAACATTTAAAAATAAAAATATTGATAGGTATTATAGCTTTGTAGGTTATCTACAAGATCCTTATCTTTGGCAATATATATTATACAGTACGTAATTGTGTGTTGGACTGTTGGTTACCCTGGAACAGAGTTTACATTTAGGTTGCTTTGTGAAATTTAGTCAGTTCTTACTTGAACAGTGACTGGTATTTGTATTTGTAAAACTGTTTGACATTCTTATAATAGAGACGTGGGGGGAGCATTAGTTATTACAAAATAATTTATATAAATAATTTATTTCTTTATCAAAGGATAGCCAATTCGAGCGGAGATGGTATGCTCTGTGGCCAAAGATTTTAATTGAATTTACTTTATATTTAAAGGGAATATAACTAAAATAATTAGTACCCAATCCTGTATACTGTATGTAGGTTTTCTGTATACCGAAGTGTGAAAGTTATTATTTTTCTTTGATATTAAAATATCAAGAAGACTTAGCGTGTCATCAACTTCTTTATCTACTGTAAACCTGATGTTTGCATGTTGTGAATTCAAATATGTTGAAAATGACTACCTGATCTTGAGTATCAAAAAGCATAAATGTGTCAACAACATATCTTCTATAAAAAAATAGGCTTAAACTCTATAGGGCATTGTTCCAGCCACTTCTTTTCGTGGTAGCAGAGGAGTGCATTTGCTAAGATGGGTCCCACTGGACCACCACCCATTGCTATTCCATATATATTCGCAAACGCCTTCCGTTCTTTTCATGATGC
Organism: Bathynomus jamesi; assembly: GCA_023014485.1. Taxonomy (NCBI): domain Eukaryota; kingdom Metazoa; phylum Arthropoda; class Malacostraca; order Isopoda; family Cirolanidae; genus Bathynomus; species Bathynomus jamesi. The sequence goes on from JAJOZX010013017.1 coordinate 3,282, forward strand.
TCGCTGGCTTCATGACTGCCCCATTTCCTTTAAACCAGTTTTTTACCATAGATATGTACATGACACCTTTTTCTTATTCCAACACCCTTCTCAGGTTGACCAATTTTTGAGTTAGTTAAACTTCAAACATCTTACCATTAAATTTATAAAGTGGAGCAGAATGCCCAGTTAGCTTTCTTGGACATAAATATTCGTAGAACTAATAATAATTTTAAAACCTCCGTATCGTATACCGTAAGAAAACTTTCACCGGTCTAGGTACACATGTTTTCAGAGATGTTCCTTTTCGCTTTAAAGTTAATTCTTTTAAAACCCTTATTGACCCCGTGTCCGTGTATTGAAGATCTGTTCTGGTTATTTTTTTCATTCTGAGATGTGTTTTTAATTGATTATTTTAGCTCCAATTCTTATCCAAAGGACTTGATTATGAAACACATTCGAAGTTATTTAATTCATCATTTTAAACCCCAACTGCCCATTCCCACTCTTCAAAAAAAGATATATACTCGTATCTCTGCCATTTTATGGCTATTTGAGCCAAAGAATTGAAGAAGACCTGAAACACTTGCTCGTACTTAAGGTACGGGTCGATGAGCAGCGTAACATTAGTAGTTGCACTTCTTTGCCACTGAGTAAACCAGCCAAATCCTCAATCCGTGAACACTGTGAAAGTGACAACCATCCATTTCATAACAAACTCTCAATTTTAACCACCTTGCAAAATGAAACACACTTGAGAATTATGGAGTCCTTGTATATGTATATATATATATATATATATATATATATGTATATATGTATATATGTATATATATATATATATATATATATATATATATATATATATATATGTATATATATATATGTATATATATATATATTAGGGTGTTTCATAAATTAAAAGTTTGGAAAAATTTTAATCCACATGGATCCCCTTGTTCCATTTGCTGAGGAGACTGATAAACCGAAGTATTAATTCAATAGTTTAAAGTTTACGGGTCCCCAGTTTGATGCTCTGGCAGATCATAAACGGAAAAAATTAAACAAAAATCTGTCAATGAATTTTTATTCAACAAACGAGTACCATTTCACTACACATTTTCACAAAGATACAAAAAACATAACCACTTCTTGCGAATCATTTGTCCATGAAATCCTTCTTGGTTTTATTCGGGTATTTCGCCCTATGCTGCATCACAGTTTTGAGCAAATACTGCTTCTGCTCTTCGTTCTTCGTCAGAGAACAGTTGAACTCTTTGGTGAGCGCGATGGCTCTTTCGGCCCGATCGTTGACGACAGAGATTTTGTTAACAGTTGCCGCTGCTTGCTTGAAGCCCTCTACTTCAGTCCACTCGGCAACTGGCTTTTTTCAAGAATTCTGTGTCCAAGTCGAATGCATGGAAGAAAGCCATCGTCTTTCCTGTCACGAACTCCGCCAGGTGTTTCGAGGCAAGATTCCTGACGTTCTTCCCTTGGGGTCGCTTGAGTTCCTTTTTCGATGCGGGCTTACCCAAACTGACGACCATCTGAGCCTTTTCTTCATCTGCCACATCTGCGTCGAAGAACGCCATGGCAATAAGAGTCTCAGAGATGTACCATAGGTGTCGAGACATGGCTTCTTGCGCAGCGTTAACACACGAATATCCCGACATGGCAAAGGCTTCCGCGTCACGCAGAAATTCCAGATCAACTGCGGCAGCCTTGCTTGAGGTTGCAGCACGAGTCCAACCTCGGATGTAGACGAGGGACACGAAGAGACCTACGGCTGTCAGAGCTTCCAACTCGTGACTCGACATCTTGAACTGCTTCTTCAGTAGAATTACTTTCAAGGAGTAGATGGCTATCGCCATCCATCGAGCGTGATGGTAAGCGCCAGGGGCTCTGAGAGGGAAATTCACCACTTTTGCTTCTCCCAGGAAGATGAGAACCAACTGTAGCAGTTCCTTGTAGTCATCGCGCTGATGCGACGTGCTCACCATCCCTCTCACCAGCAGGACTGACTTCTCCCTCAGTTCCCTCATAGAGTCATTGACTTGAGCAAAATCGTACGGCCGCACGTCCAACCGGTCGATGAACTTTCATTGTGCCTGAAACCTCTTGAAAACGGGTATATCGGGGCCACTTGAAGGGCCGTATGCACGCTTGAAGACGGAGCTGAGGATGACTTCATAGATGTGATGCCGACAGGGGAAGTACATGAGTTCTCTGCCAAGACCTTTCTCAATCAAATCAGGACGCAGGCCCCGATATGAATCCCGGTGTTCGACGCTGTCGTGTCGAAAGACAGTCCCCGCATGCGCTCTTCCATCCTGTGTTCCTTGACCAAATCCAAGCAAACTCGCGCTATCTTCTCGCCGGTTCCGGACGTCACCTTAGGAACGCCGAGCAACTTCTCCTTGCCGTCGCCAGAGACGAGGACGGCGATCCGGTCAACGCTCTCCTTCCATGCTCATTGTCAGGTAGGAGCTTACCGTCCCAATGCAAGACAAGAGGCTGACCAGGACAAACTTCGTCGGATTGATAACTTTCAGCAGCCACCTTCCTGAGAGCCTTGCGTGTGCGGTACATGGTACTGGCAGAAATGGACAGTTCATCCAAGTCAAAACCTAGTGATTTAGCCGCTGCAGCGTACGACATAGCTGAATCGCGGTACGAAATATTCAGCCGATCGTAGGTAGTCGTCACATCCTGTGAGATCAGATTCCTGCGTCGCTTCTTGGTATTTCCCTTGGAGGAGGATGGAAAAACTTCCACGGTTGGGTCAACGACATCTGAGTCAGTCTCTGACGAAGTTGAAATCACTAAAGCCCCCGTATCTTCTGCAGCTCCTTGTTCCTTCCTGGCCTTCTCCTGTTGTTCCTTAATCTTGTCCAGCCTCTTCCTTTTCCTAATCTCCTTATAGTGAAGCTTCATGTCAACAGGGCCCATGCTGCAGGAATTTGGATCTTCACGCTGCATGTCGAGAAAGTGGATGTCCTCCTGATTCTTCATCATTTCCTTAACCTGTGAATGAGCAATGTCCATGATCTCCTTCGCTATTGCCTCCTTGAACATCGCCTCCTTCACTCGGAAGGACTCTGCTTTATGTGACTTGTACTTCACAAGCCGGTCGTATTCCTTGAGAAGGGATTCCATCTTCCTCAAGGCCGAATCTCGACGCATCATGGGGATTCTCGCTCTCTCCAAAAATATGAGACAGGCATCCAGGCACAGGTTCAGGCATTTAGTACGTCCAAATTTTTGCTCCTTTTGGTGGTAAAAGTACTTTTTGAGTACTTGCAACTGAGTTGGAAGGCCACTTGATGTGATGTTCGCATCCGTCTGGCCAATAAGAAACACTTCTGTTTTCGCTCTGGTAGACACCTGGAAAAGAAAACAAAATAAATAATTCCACAGAAATAATTTCACATCGTAATTAATTTCATTAATTAAATAAAGAAAAGCAGTAACTGGGACTCGAACCAGTGTCATAGCCGTTTGGCGGCATCGCTCAAGTCGGCGTACACAGCACGCTATCCACTACACCATCTAGGGAGTGGATAGCGTGCTGTGTACGCCGACTTGAGCGATGCCGCCAAACGGCTATGACACTGGTTCGAGTCCCAGTTACTGCTTTTCTTTATTTATAAAACTGATACGTGTACACTACGTTCTCTTTGACAATTCATTAATTAAATAAATTTCAATACCGCAGTAAAATTACATTAATTAGTATCATAAATAATTACCAGCTTAGTTGTCCAATATGCAACAGACTAATTAATTTCATGTAATATTAATAATAAATATCACTACCACAGTAAAATGACAGAAATTAAATAATAATAAATTTCAATACCACAGTAAAATGAGATAATTAGTAGCATATATAATTACCTCCATAGTTGTCCAATAGGCTATACAACACGAACCGCTCAAGTGACGAAGAAAACCGTCTTCACTGCAGGCAGGCGAGAAATGAACTGACAAAAAGTCGTCAAAGTTGGGGACCTCTAAATGCAGCGCGATCTGGTTCAAACTTGCACAAACGTGTTTTCTTGTTCTTTAGAATACGAAGAAACGTGTGGATTAAAACTCCAAGCTCATTTTTATTTTACCCTATAGGTATGAAACACCCTAATATATATATATGTATATATATATATATATGTATATATATATATATATATATATATATATGTATATATATAATATATATATATGTATATATATATGTATG
>JAJOZX010013017.1:15000-92182 GCA_023014485.1 Bathynomus jamesi
TCCCCTCAAACCATGTGTTACTATTGCTGAACGGCTACTCTCTACCTTATACTAATTGTAGCATATTTCTTTTCAGGTTATGGATACAAGAAAGCAGGAGACTGTGTGGTTGGTGGGGGTGTTGCGAAATGAACCCCTGGAAACGCTGTGTCAACTCCCGACAGTGGGAGATGTTCTTCGACGTCTGTTGTTCTTCACTCGGAAGAAAAAAACGTCCACGGCGGAAGCTGCCAATGTGGTAGCTGATGAGGTTATGGCGGTGTGGGCTCGGGCATCTATTCCGACCTCCCACAAGCCCAAGTGCGTCGAGAGGATCAAGGCCCTCTCCACGAACTACGAGAAGGTTGCCAGAAACCGAAACCGTGGGGGAGAGAAGCAACTGGAGCTGGAAAAGGGATTCCAAGCCAACCTGAATACACTGTTCGAAACAGCTCATGCCAACGCCATGAAACTCATCAAAGTCCCCGAAGATCGAGACTTTCTGAATGACCAGCGAACCGTGCGGAAGATGTACATCGGAGGAGAGGACCTGGAGTTTGCTCGCAGGGCAGCGGAGCGGGAGAAACGCCGAGCAGCTGAAGAGAAGAGGAAGAAGAAAAGCCGCGAAGAGATGGACTCACTGCAAGCAAAAGGAACGGTGAAAAGTGGGTCTTCTTCTTCTTCGGAGTCCATGGCCGAAGCATCCAATGATGATGTCCAATATTCCTCTCCTGGCCCTTCGGCTCCTCGATCCGCTCCCAAAGACGGCCAAGTGTCGGCAAGGAGGATCATCCAATATCCCAATTTTGCTGCAGCCCTGGATCGAACTGGAACCTCAGTACGCCAAGCGATGCACATTGTGGCTCCAGCACTCGCTGCCGCGGGAGTTGAGTTATCCTCGGTCACTTTGTCCAAATCAAGTCTTCACCGTTCACGGCAGAAGTCCAGGAAGAACTTGGCAGCCGGAATCAAGACCGAGTTCAATCCTGATACGCCGCTTGTCGTCCACTTTGATGGCAAACTCCTCCTTGATTCGGATGGAGGGAAATCGGATCGCATACCAGTGCTGGTCAGCGGGAAGAATCTTGAGAAGTTGTTGGCGATCCCAAAAATCCCTGACAGCACGGGACAGCGGATGGCTGGAGCTGTTCTGAAGGTGCTGGACGATTGGCCGCAAGTTCAACCATGGATTGCCGGTCTCTGCTTCGACATAACAGCGGCGAATACCGGTATTCACAGCGGCGCTTGTACGATTATCCAGGACCAAATGGACACCACATGATGGAATTGGTAATCACCTCAGTCTTTGACCTGTTCTTCAGGTCTTCTGGCCCCGAAATTGCGCTGTTCGCTCGCTTCAAATCCCAATGGGAGTTCATCGACCAGAAGCAGGCTTCTCCGTTCAACGGCGATGGCCCAAGCGACATCCTTTCGGAATGGGTGGCGTTGAAAAAAGAGCAGATTGTCCACTTCATTGAAGACCAGCTTGAAGTTGGCCACCCAAGAGACGATTACCGGGAGTTCCTGATCCTCGCTCTGGTCTTCCTCGATGGTCATGGCAAACGAGATCTCCGGTACAATCGTCCTGGAGCATACCACCGGGCCAGGTGGATGGCCAAAGGCATTTACTGTCTTAAGATGTTCATCTTCCGAAGCCAATTCCACCTGACCGCTCACGAGGTCCGGTCACTACGCAGGGTAAACGTCTTTGCCGTCACCATCTACCTCCAGAGGTGGTTCGAGGCTCCATTGACGGCGGACGCGCCCGTCAATGACCTGGAGCTGTTGGAGGACCTAGAGCGGTACAAGGCGGTGGATCATGATGTAGGTACCGCCGCATTGACGAAATTCCGGGGCCACCTCTGGTACCTAAGCGAAGATTTAGCCGGAACTCGCTATATTCTCCTCCAAAACCACCGATGCAGAGAAGACGGCCATGCTCCAAAACCTGCACAAGAAGACCGAAAACCCAAAAGATCTGCGTCGGCTGGAGGGAAAGAGTGTCTTGACCGTGAGACGGTCGGATTTGAGCACCTTGGTCACGAAAAGGACTCAAAACCTTTTTCATTGCCTGAAGCTGCCGGTTCCAAAAACCCCCAAAGATCTCGAAGGATGTGCACCATCGTTGAAGTCTGTGAACGACGCGGCAGAACGGGCGGTGAAACTGGCGGAAGATTTCAACGAGGGCCTGACAAAAAACGAGGAGGAACGGCAGCTCGTGTACCAAGTCGTCGAATACCACCGCAAGCAGTTCCCCTCAGCAGACAAAAAGATCCTCTGTCCCCCGAAATGAAATGTGCCATTAGGAAGAATTTCCATTTCCTTTAATTTAGTCATTAGAAAGAATTTACATTTCATTCTTCCATTCTAGAATGATTAATGCTGAGCATTTACGTTTGTTCATATAGGGTCGAATAAACAAGGTCAATGAGGGGACCCTTCCCCTCCTAACAGGCCAATGAAATTTCGCCCATTTTTTCCTTTCTTCAAGTGTAATTAATTAAAGGGGTGTGCGATTTGACTCTTGCAAAGTTTTATTTTCACATGTGAGGCTGGGACACCCTAAATTATATATATATACGTATATATATATATATATATATATTTTTTTTTTTTAAGTTCGGGAAGAATCGATTCGCCTCTATTTAAAAGGGCATATCTCGGCGGAAAAACAAAGAAAAAGTGAGAGGAAAGACAGAGGAAAAAGAAAGGGTGGAGGGGACAGTCGAAGTGGAAAAAGACCAAGGATGACAAGGACTGCAGGGTCGAGCCCCATCATCCTTGGGTGCTAGGGCCGGGAGGGCGCACGTGAAACCTCCAGGAACAAGCACGCACAAACGAGCACTCAAGAGCACGAGCTTAGAACCCCCTTGCGGGGATATATATAATATATATATATATATATATATATATATATATATATATATATAGGGTGGGCCGTAAGTTTCCATACATAGGAAAAATAAACATTTTTTTATGGACAACCATTTTTATTTATATAATATGCTCTACATGGTTGCCATTGTTTTGAAAACACATTTCAATACGTGTTCCCCACTGTTGATGAACACGCATTAGCACAGTTGACGTTATGCTTGTAATGGCGTTGGTGATACGTTCCTTTAGATGATTTATGTCTCATATCTTTTCCTGATACACCATGGCCTTCAAGTGCCCCCAAAGATAGAAATCAAGGGGGGTGAGATCTGGGGATCTGGGAGGCCACTCCACAGGACCACGCCGACCAATCCAAGCATCCGGAAACTGCTGATCCAAATACCGACGCACGTGAAGACCATAATGAGGTGGAGCTCCATCTTGCTGGAAGTAAACTGGGAAGTTACCTTCCTCGTTTAGCAGGGATGGGAAAATCTCTTCTTGCAACATGTTAAGATACCTTTCGGCATTAAGATTTCCACTGACAAAAATTGGTCCAATAATTCTGTCACCCCATATCCCGGCCCACACCATCACTTTACCGGCACCTTGCATCTTCGTCGGACTCAGCCAGTTAGGGTTAGCATTACTCCAATAACGTATGTTTTGCCGATTAACCTCTCCATTGACGTAAAATTTGCTTCATCAGTAAACAAGATCTTAGTTGAAAAGTTTGCATCCTCGTTCACTTTGGTTAATGCCCATTCACAGAATTCCATCCGTCTATCCGGGTCGTCTTCACTCAAATGCTGTGCCATATGCAATTTGTATGGATGCCATTTGTTTGCTTTCAAAATGCGCCTGATACTCGATCTGCTGACACCACTTTCTGCAGACAACCGTCGTGTACTTTTTCTGGGACTCCTTGTAAGCGCTGTAAGTATCGTAGCTGTTGTGTCTTCATCGGTGGCTGTACGTCTTGGACCACTTCGCGGTTGATCTGCAACATTTCCAGTTTTCTGGAACTTGTTAATAAGTTTTGCCACAGTGTCGTGTGTGATGTTCGTTCCATGTTTTCTGTTAAAGTTCATTGCAACCATGCGACTGCTTCCCGACCCAGCCATCAGTATGATTTCAATTCGTTGCTCTTTCGTCAAACGCATATTCTTAGGGTATCTGAAACATAAAAACAAACGTTTAAATTTTCCTATGTATGGAAACTTACGGCCCACCCTGTATATATATATATATATATATATATATATATAATACAATAAACGCAGAGAGAAAAAAAAAATTAAAAAATTATTAAACATTAAAGGATTGTGGGAGGAGCGTACAAATTTGTAAGGAAAAACTACCGATTTTTAGCACAAGATTAGCACAAGATCAAATGAATTGTTTCCAACCAATGTTATAGAAAAAAAAATAAAAATAAAAAAAAATACAAATTTATACTGGAAATCTGCCTGGGTTTTAGCACTTTGCCGTTTGTTTAGGTTCGATGTATATAAAAATAAATTAAAAAAATAAGTTATTTGAGTAGCATACAAGTTTACCAAAGATTTAGCGTTCTACCCTTATCTAAATCTGTTCTGAAGGAATTCAAAACAACAGGATCGAGTTGAAAAAGACCTTTGCTTATGTTGAAGTTATTTGTAAGTTGGATAATGGCAGACTCAAGAATATTTCTATTAACAATGTTGCTAGAGTGAAATAAAACTGAAGCATTATTCCAATCAATACAGTGGGATAACTCTGACAAATGGACAAAAAGGGCACTGGACGACTGTCCTGTTCTAACGGAATATTGATGCTGTTTTATACGTGTGTGCAAATCCTTTCCCGTCTGACCTATGGAAAAGGAATCACATTGTTTACAACCAATTTTATAGATAATGCCTGAATTATTGGTAGGGCTATTTTTTACTATGATATTTTTCACAATATTTTTATATGAAAATACTACATTAATATCCAAAAGTTTAAGTACATTAGCAATGCCTACAAAGCCCGGGAAAAATGGAAGTACTAAAATATTTTTTGACAAAGTATGAGTGTTATTATTCACACGATAGAAAGTTCGTTTTGCCTTGTTGAGACAAGATTCCATAAACGCAGATGGATAACACAGATCACTTCCAATACCGTTGATTTTTTCCAATTCGCCATCGATGTATTCCGGACTGGCGATCCTAAGAGCGCGGAGAAACATTGAAGAAAAAATGGCCTTCTTAGTGGGGTTGTCATGTCCCGAGTAAAAATGTACGTAGGACAAATTTTGTTTTTTTCCGATAGATACTAAACTTAAAACCTGGGCTTTCCCTATGTACACGCACATCCAAAAATGGGATTGAGTTGTCTTGTTGCACTTCTAAAGTAAACTTAATGGAGGGGACTTGATCATTTAACTGAAGGAGGAAGTTATCCAGGTCACGATTCATGGGCCAGATACACAAAATATCGTCGACGTACCGCAACCAAGGGATGCCAACCCCCAGGATTCTCGGAATGTAATTTCGAAAAACTCCATATAAATATTGGAGAGGAGGGGCGACAAGGGGTTGCCCATGGCCATCCCAAAAACTTGTTGATAATACTCGTTATTGAAAGTGAATTTACAGTCTTTGATGCAAAGCTTAATAAGTTCCAAAACAATGTGTGAAGGTAGTGGCAGGTCATACTTATGTAATTCTCGGGAGAGAAAGTCAAGCATATCGTCAATCGGCACTTTTGTAAACAATGAACAAACCTCAAAACTGATCAATCTATCGTTGGTTTCAGTACGTGCATTATTCAATTTTTCAGTAAGATCCATGGAATTTTTTACATGTGAATCAGAGATAGTTCCGAGAATGGGGGACAGGACTTTGACAAGCCATTTGGAGAGTTTATAAGTAATAGAGCCCACCGAGCTGCTAATAGGGCGCATAGGGTTGCCAGGTTTGTGGGTTTTAATAAGACCGTAAAGGTAGGGCAGAGAAGGTGAAGTGGACATGAAAAGCGGAATTAAGTCCTTGTGATCTTTGAGAATGCGTTTCAAGCCACTATTAAATGATTTGATGACGTCATCCTGCGGGTTTTTCCTAAGTTTGCTGTATGTGGCGGGGTCCTGGAGAAGCTCGTTCATCTTTCTGATGTAGTCCACTTTGTCCATAACAACTATGGTGTTAGCCTTGTCTGCTTTAGTAATATGGTATATGGAGCTCCCCATCTTTTTTTAATTGTGAGAGGCTATTGCGGAAACGTTTAGGAAAGTTATCTTCGTAACTACTATTTGCCGCACTATAAACAAGGCCTTTAACTATGTTAAACAAATACTGAGGGAGATTACACTGTTTTTCAAAACAAGCGAGACTAACAAATTTGTAAAGCCGAAGGTTTTTTAACAATAAAAAAGGACATACCATATCCAAGGGCACTTTTTGCATCATCACTAATGTTTTTCGAAGAAAGGGTCAAAACACATTTTGAGCTTTTTTCTGTAACCTATATATAGGCTGTAACCCTTTATGTACTTCAGTGTTCCTGAGGATGTCATTAGACGAAAGCGCTTGAGCACCATTCTGTGTTTCCTTTCCTTCGTGGTTTTATTCATCAATATATATATATATATATATATATATATATATATATTAGTGATGTAGGTCACATCTGCATCCGCATCCGCATCCGCGGAACATCCGCACATTTTCTCGCGTCCGCATCCGCACTTTGGACTGCGGATGTCGTGCGGATGTGGACCGTTGAGATAAAACGTCATTAATAAGCGGAAATTATCAAATTCTACTATATTAATAGAACTAGTTCATTGTGCGCAAAAGTGATGCAAGCGACAAGACGAGAGGCTGTTCTTGTATGAAGTTACTCTCTTGCAACCTACTTAGATCCACGTTACAAAGCTAAGTTATTTTCACCTAGTACATTAGAACGAGTTAAATCATCACTTGGCAAAGCAGTTGAAGAGCTTCAATCTCTTGAATCTGTCGCTTCGCCACCCACCAAAAGAATAAAAGTTTCAGTGACAGAACCAACACCTTCAGCAAGCAAATCTATCACAGAATCTGTCTCTCAGTTTCTTGAGTCAAGCAGCAATGACGAGACCTACGCGATGTCAAAAGATGTAGTAAAAATGATCGAGAGCTATCACCAAGAAAAACGCCTGGCTGCATGTGACAATCCTATTAGTTGGTGGAAAAATACGCAGAATATCTATCCATACTTGAGTAAACTTGCAAGGAAACATTTAGCCTGTCCTCCAATAAACGTACCAAGCGAGAGATTATTTAGCAGTGCTGGATTAATATATGATGAAAAGAGAAACAGACTGGCAGCAGAAAAGGCAGAAAAATTAATGTTCCTTAAGCATAACCTTCCTATAATTAAGTTTGAACATTAAACGATGAACATCTTAGTTTACTTTATTTTAATTACTCATTTATAAATATGCCTAATAAAACTTTAAACTTAATATAAATAGTTATCAAGCTAATTAAAGATATCTTTCTATAAGGGTGGAGGTTGGGGAAAGAGGTCGGTGGGGTGCATTTGAGTTGGGTTCACGTCCCGCATCCTGGTAACACAATTATGGTTTCTAATTGTGGCTGAAACTCAACAAAATATAACGAATTTATTTGCAGCGAATTCACTAATTGATTTCTATATTAGTTAGATGCTTGATATTATTTTATATGTTCAGAGAAAAGTACAGCAATTATTGTACAATTAATCAATTATACTACATTATAGCTACAGCTCTCTCTATATAATAACTTATTATATACGTTAAACACAACAAATCTCGAATATATCCTAAAAAATAACGAAAATGTAGACATCCGCATCCGCGGATGTTGAAATCAAACATCCTCATCCGCATCCGCGGATGTGAAAAAAATGACATCCGCTACATCACTAATATATATATATATATATATACACAAACTCAGAATGGTTCCCTGAGAACATTATATGTTAAACACAGACCGTGCATGGAACAAGGAACTCTTCTGGGAAAATTAAATCCACTATAGTCCGAATAAGTAATGGTAAATGACAAATACCATAGTTTTTTTTTTTTTTTTTTTCCTTTTTCATGATTTTAGCCCGACGTGGGCAACGGGTCTCTCGCAAAGAGATCCCATAAATATAGCTTCCTCCCTCACCAGCTATCTGCAAAGCAGACAGGATCCAGCTTTGGGACGTGGATCTAGGGTTTAAAGCAAACCTAGATCCCTACACTCAGAACCTCTATATAAGTAAAAGACTCGTTGCATTCACGTCGTGTTGAATAAATCAAAGAAAAAGGGGTAACTATTGTATTTTTAGCCAAAAAACCAAAACTTAAACCTCAACCGGGACATTGAGCGTCCACTTTTCAAGGCACGAAAACGTCGTTTAGTATACACAACTCAGAATGGTTCCCTGAGAACATTATATGTTAAACACAGACCGTGCATGGAACAAGGAACTCTTCTGGGAAAATTAAATCCACTATAGTCCGAATAAGTAATGGTAAATGACAAATACCATAGTTTTTTTTTTTTTTCTCCTTTTTCATGATTTTAGCCCGACGTGGGCAACGGGTCTCTCGCAAAGAGATCCCATAAATATAGCTTCCCTCACCAGCTATCTGCAAAGCAGACAGGATCCAGCTTTGGGACGTGGATCTAGGGTTAAAGCAAACCTAGATCCCTACACTCAGAACCTCTATATAAGTAAAGACTCGTTGCATTCACGTCGTGTTGAATAAATCAAAGAAAAAGGGGGTAACTATTGTATTTTTAGCCAAAAAAACCAAAACTTAAACCTCAACCGGGACATTGAGCGTCCACTTTTCAAGGCACGAAACACGTCCGTTTAGTATACACAAACTCAGAATGGTTCCCTGAGAACATTATATGTTAAACACAGACCGTGCATGGAACAAGGAACTCTTCTGGGAAAATTAAATCCACTATAGTCCGAAGTCCCAGAAGAGTTCCTTGTTCCATGCACGGTCTGTGTTTAACATATAATGTTCTCAGGGAACCATTCTGAGTTTGTGTATACTAAACGGACGTGTTTCGTGCCTTGAAAAGTGGACGCTCAATGTCCCGGTTGAGGTTTAAGTTTTGGTTTTTTTGGCTAAAAATACAATAGTTACCCCCTTTTTCTTTGATTTATTCAACACGACGTGAATGCAACGAGTCTTTTACTTATATAGAGGTTCTGAGTGTAGGGATCTAGGTTTGCTTTAAACCCTAGATCCACGTCCCAAAGCTGGATCCTGTCTGCTTTGCAGATAGCTGGTGAGGGAAGCTATATTTATGGGATCTCTTTGCGAGAGACCCGTTGCCCACGTCGGGCTAAAATCATGAAAAAGGAGAAAAAAAAAAAAAACTATGGTATTTGTCATTTACCATTACTTATTCGGACTATAGTGGATTTAATTTTCCCAGAAGAGTTCCTTGTTCCATGCACGGTCTGTGTTAACATATAATGTTCTCAGGGAACCATTCTGAGTTTGTGTATACTAAACGGACGTGTTTCGTGCCTTGAAAAGTGGACGCTCAATGTCCCGGTTGAGGTTTAAGTTTTGTTTTTTTTGGCTAAAAAACAACAATAGTTACCCCCTTTTTCTTTGATTTATTCAACACGACGTGAATGCAACGAGTCTTTTACTTATATAGAGGTTCTGAGTGTAGGGATCTAGGTTTGCTTTAAACCCTAGATCCACGTCCCAAAGCTGGATCCTGTCTGCTTTGCAGATAGCTGGTGAGGGAAGCTATATTTATGGGATCTCTTTGCGAGAGACCCGTTGCCCACGTCGGGCTAAAATCATGAAAAAGGAAAAAAAAAAAACTATGGTATTTGTCATTTACCATTACTTATTCGGACTATAGTGGATTTAATTTTCCCAGAAGAGTTCCTTTTTCCATGCACGGTCTGTGTTTAACATTATATATATATATATATAATCTGGTGTCCATAAATGATTACCCTGATTAAAGCATGCTATAACTTTTAAATACACACTCGTATTCAAACAGTTTTAATCATAAGTAGATAAACATACGAAGTTTTGATACATAGTTAATGAACTTAATAAGCTTCCACATGTGCACCCCTAGTGACACGTAAAATGTCTAAACGGTATTCACACTCACGCCACACATTTTCCAACATTTGTGGGTTAACTGTTGCAATTGCATCCGTAATGCGTTCTCGCAATGTCCTGATATCTGGAACAACTGTTGCATAAACCAAATCTTTAACATGACCCCAGAGAAAGAAATCCAGCGGGGTAATGTCTGGTGATCTTGGGGGCCATGGGATTGGCCCGTCCCTGCCAATCCATGATTTGGAGATGTTGCGTCGAGAGTTTCACGAACAATATGCGCCCAATGAGGGGGTGCCCCATCTTGTTGGAAGATGACAGTTGGCTGTCTGTCCTGCAGCTGGGGGATGGCGTAATTGGTGAGCATGTCCAGGTACACAGTTGCGGAAACAGTGTTCTCAGCGAAGAAGAAAGGACCATTTATCTGGTCATGCATTAGTCCACACCAGACATTGATCTTCGGACCGCCCCGAATATGCTCCCTTACGGCACGTGGGTTTTCCGATTCTTTCCATACTTTGTTCTGAACCTTCGCTGGACACTGACAGGAGATTTTGTTTCTGCAAGCCACACAACACATTGTGCCTTCTCTGTCACAGACGCCATCTTAACTGAACAGCTACTACAGCGCTCCTACCGGCGAATGCGGTAGACGAAACACACCAGCACAGAAACTCGACGTGTGTACGAGATCACCTGTAAAAAGAAAACGGATGTAAGATTCGTCATTAAAACATGAGAGCATACTGTTTTCAGGGTAAACATTTATGGAGACCCTGTAGATTTAAAGACTATTTTGGCGAATTCGTAGGTCGGGTAGATGAACAGGGGACAATTGTGGATCCAGTTGATTTTGGTTGTATATGTACAGAAGTGTATACCAGGGAGTGGAAGACATCAGATTAGAAGTAGTTGAACGAATATGCAAGCGGAAGAAAGGAAAGTAAATAGGATGTGATGGTGTATGTAGTGAAATGACCAAATGTGGAGGTAGAGCGATGGTTGCATGGCTGTAGATGTAAAAAAGGATGGAAAAGTGGGTGTATACCAGGTGATTGAATAAAAACTAAATATACTACTGCATAAAGATTGAAGGTAGGAAGGAGTAAACATCATTTGAACATCTCGTAAATTGGTACTTTTTCATTATTTACCCGCAATTTATTTTTATTTGTCTGCCAATTTTTTAATATTTTTCTGCTATTGTATACACTTTTTTCCGATATAATTACAAGGTTAATTGAATGCCAGGTTAGGTCAACTGCATGACCATGACAATTGGTTAGGTTAAGTTGTGATATTTTCGTTAGTTTCAACGAAAATATCACGACTGGTTCTAATTGTACGCCCTTAAATTTACGAGAGCTACATTGTTTGACGGCTACTACAAAGGACACTGTTGATTGACTCAAGAAGCATGCGCTACTAAATATATTTAACCGCTTAATATGCGGGTAAATAACGAAAAAGCGCCCGTAAATGTAATCTAAAATTAAATGAACCCCCCGCCCCCCACTCCCCCACATTTCGTAAATCCAATGTTTAAAATTAACCCACATAGCCTCCAAAGTGTGGGTACCAAATTTTAATACATTTACTGAACAAAAGTGAAGCTGAATGCGTGAACAATAGGTTTGCCTCGTCACTTTACAGTAAAATGGAGTTAAAGGGTAATGAAATTAGATTTAAGTGGTGCAATTTAATTTTTGAAGTTGAATTTTTTTTTTATTTCTTTAATATACACACAATAACTCAATAAAATAAAAAAATGCAAAAAAAGACATTTCAAACCAGTTTCAAATATTAGGATAAGGAAACAAAAGCCGAAAACTACGAATACTTTAATTGATGAAGTAAATTTTAATTTCTCTATTTACATATTTACAAAAGGTATATTATTTCTTTAAAATTCTTTCAATGATGAATTCGAAGCAAAATTTTGTATGCCTTCAAAAAGATTTCGGTGATCCTTTTCGTTTTTTCCCTTCTCTAAGGTTACATTTCGTCACAGTTCAATGATTGTCTTTGCATTAAATTGGTGGTTTGATCCTCATTCCATTTTCGTTCCATATCTTTTCTACTTTCCTTCTCTTACTCCAACTCGTTTGACTCCTTCATCGTTTTCCTCTTCTCACCTTTTCTCCATTGAAATAGTTTTCGCCATTTTCGCCATTTTCCCTTTTCACATCTTTTCTATTACTTTTCAATGGCTCCTGATTTTTCATACTTTTCTTTCAAGTTTTGTCTTTATCTTCTTCGCTCTTCAAAAGTTCTTTCTCTTAATGTTTCTTCCTCATATTCATTCGTATCTTATTTCCTTTCCTCCTCTCTACAATGTCTGCACATATCTCCACTTTTTTCCTGATATCTAATCTTAGGGAATTTTTCACTTGTTTATGGTCTAAATTCATCATCATAGAACCTCTACTTATCACTACTTCTTTCCTTCTCTTTCCACAACTTTGTTATACTCGTAGCTTCACTTATTTCTTAATACTTAATGGAAGAACATGTTTCTCTTGTTGACGTTGTACTTTGTTCCCTTGTAGGGTTATCTTTATAAAACTTGTACGTATCATTCCTTCTTTCCTTCTCTCTCCACAACTTTGTTATACTCGTAGCTTCACTTATTTCTTAATACTTAATGGAAGAACATGTTTCTCTTGTTGACGTTGTACTTTGTTCCCTTGTAAAGTAATCTTTATAAAACTCGCACGTATCATTCCTTCTTTCCTTTTCTCTCCACAATTTTGTTATAGCTCCAGTTTTTTCTTGATCCCGAATGTCAGGGCATCTTTCCCTCGCTTATGTTCTAAATTATTTATCATGAAATCTCCACGTATCACTCGTCCTTTCCTTCTCTCTCCACACCTTTTTTATAGCTCCACATTTTTCTTGATACTTAATGGAAGGACGTGTTTTTCTTGTCGACGTTGTACTTTGCTCGCTTCGAAATTCATCTTCATAAAACCTCGACGTATCGTTTCTTCTTTCCTTCTCTCTACACTGCTTGCCCATATCTCCAATTCGGTCTTGAAACTTAATATAAGGGAATCTTTCGTTGTTTTATGCTGTAGGCCTACTTTTCTCTGTTCTAAACTGATCCTCGTAAAACCTCCACGTATCATTTCTCCTTTCGTTCTCGGCACAGTTATTATCCATATATCCATTTTGTTGATGATAATTAATGTAAGTAGGTCTTTCACTATCATCTTGCTGTTCTTCTAAACCAATCGTACTTACGTAATGTTTTTATTTTTACGAATAAGCTGTTAACTTTTCATTCTTTTCCATTCTGGATCTATTCACTGCTCCTTAACTCTGGTAAAACTACGGAACTTTCGCCTAATTTTGAACTTCATTTTCTCGTGAAACAATCCTACTTTTATATTCTGAACAAGTTTTTTGTTCCTTCTGAAATGAGTAAGTCCTTAATTATTGTTTCATTTTCTCCATTCTTTCTTCAGCTAAAGCTCTCTAGCCGTCCTCAATCCGCCTTATGATGCTGCGATGTCTTTCTATAACATTTCTCTCTTCCCAGTATTAAATCCTCGACTCCCAGTTTTGTGGAGGAACGAAATTGTTCACAGCCATTGCTTTAGCAATTTACGCAAGTAGTTATATACGCGAGTAATTTATATCAGGATGTAGTACAGTATAATAATTTTGGACAATTGGCAGCGTTTAAGCCTGCTGTCAAATAAACAACTTGATGCGTTTGAGTTTCGTTAAAAACTCACAAAATGGATGGTTGTCATTACTTATATAAACTTTGTTGGGTTAAGAACAAAGATCACATAAACCAGGTAGGTCAGATTTTATTCAAAAATTTTGACAGAAATAAAAATAAAGTAAGAGAGTCCTTTTTTAATATCAGTGACTACACATTCATAATATAATCGAAAGTTATGACGCAATTGGGGACATGTATACTCTTTGTATAGCTCTATACTTAATGTAAACGATTGGCTAAACTGGAGTTTACTTAATCTTTATGTTCTTATTTGGTATTAAGGTGAAGCTTAAAATTGTTATAAATGCGTTCTTATTTAATACTGTATTTTTTAAAATTTTATCATTCAAAATACAGTAGAGAGAGAAGAGTGACATAGCAGAAATTTTTCAGCAAGTTTTAGAAGAACTGAAAGAATAGAATATGGTTGGTAGTCATGGATGTGATGTTGAAAAGAGGAAGAAAGACCCGAGGAACAACAGTGAGGAGAATTAGGTGGTACAAACTGAGAGAGGAGGGGAAGAAACGGGAATTTAGAGAGTGAGTGTTGAGTGAAATCCATGTTGTTGAACAGAATGTACAGGATTGGTGGGTACATAATGCGAATGTCATGAGAACGGCAGGTAGAGACATATTGGGGGAAACATCAGGTAAAGTGTGGGAAGATAAGGAAGGATGGTGGTGGAGTGACGAGATCCAAAGAGCACTACGAAGTAAGAGAGAAACTAAGAAGTTATGGGAAGAATCAATCGAGGAGTGAAGAGTGTAAGGTGGTATATAAAGAAGCAAAGAAACAGGCAAAGAGAGCAGTGGCGAGAGCAAAGGCGGAGGCATATCGGCAGATGTATGAGGATTTAGAGGATCGTGAAGGACAAAAGAAGATATACAGATTGGCTAAGAGCAGAAATAGAGCGACAAAAGACTTTACACAGGTAAAACAAATTAAGGGAACAAGTGGGGAGGATGGAAGTGAGTCATGCTCTGAATAGGATGAAAAATAACAAAGCGACTAACCCAGACGAGATACCAGCCGAGGCATGGAAGGCACTGGGAGATGAGGGGGTGGATCTGGTGTGGGATCTAATGCAGAAGTTGTTTGACCAGGAGGTGATTCCGGATGAGTGGCGGACCAGCATCATAGTGCCTATATTCAAAGAGAAGGGAGATGTACAAGATTGCACGAATTATAGAGGGATCAAGCTAATATCACATACAATGAAGATATGGGAGCGAATAGTGGAGAGTAGGTTGAGAGACGAAGCGGAAGTGTCAGTGGAACAGTTTGGATTTATGCCGGGAAGGAGAACGACAGATGCAGTTTTTGCATTGAAACAGTTGGCAGAGAGGTACAGAGAGGGGCAGAAGGCGTTGCACATGGTTTTTATTGACTTGGAGAAGGCATATGATAGGATACCACGGCAGGAAGTTTGGAGATGCTTAAGGGAAAAGATGGTACCGGAGAAGTATGTTAAACTGATCAAGGGGATGTACAGGGGAGTAACAACTAAGGTGAGGAGTAGCGTGGGTGTGTCAGAGAGCTTTGGGGTGGAAGTTGGTCTGCACCAAGGATCAGCTTTGAGCCCCTTCCTTTTCAATGTGGTATTCGATGTGTTGACGGACAGGATTAGAGGGGAGGCGCCGTGGTGCATGATGTATGCAGACGATGTTGTGTTGAGTGGGGAGACGAAAGAGGAGGTGGAGCAGCAGTTGGAAAATTGGAGAGAGGCGTTGGAAAGTAGGGGGATGAGAATTAGCCGAAAGAAGACCGAATATATGAGATGTGATGTGCAGCAGGACCGAGGAGGGGAAGTGACATTGAGTGGAGAGCGTGTTAAGACGGTGGAGTATTTTAAATACTTGGGGTCAACAGTGGATGCAGAGGGGAGAGCAGAGAGAGAGATAAAATGTAGAATACAGTCTGGGTGGAAGAACTGGAGAGACGTATCAGGGGTGCTCTGTGATAAGAGGGTCCCAGTGAAACTGAAGGGAAAGGTATTCAAAACAGTGGTGAGGCCGGCAAGGTTGTATGGAATGGAGACTGTGCCAATGAAGAAGAGCAATGAAAGAAAAATCGATGTGGCTGAAATGAAGATGTTGAGATGGATGTGTGGAGTGACGAGGAGGGATAGGGTCAGAAATGAATGAAGGTGGCGGAAGCATCTAAGAAGGTGCAGGAGGCCAGGCTGAGGTGGTATGGACACGTCAGGAGAAGAGAGGAGGAGTATGTGGGGCGCAGAGTGCTGCAGGTGGAGTTGCCGGGACGGAGAAGAAGAGGAAGACCGAAGACGAGATGGAGGGACTGTGTGGTGGCGGACATCAGGGAGAAGGACTTGGAGGAGGACGTGGTATACGACAGAGGAGAGTGGAGAAGACGAACCAAAAACAGCAACCCCATGTAAAGATGGGATAATAAGCTGCGGAAGAAGAAGAAGAAGAAAGAATAGAATATGGGGAGTAGAATAGAATAGAATAGAATAGAATAACCTTTGTTAATAAAATAAATAAATTTTTTCAATTTACAATGACATGAATAATTGTGAAGCTCGACTATTTATTTTACTTAATTTGGCCCTTAAGCTTTAGGCTTTAGTGGGCCCTTATTAAAAATAAGCAGCGAGTTATTAATTAATAAGAATAAATAAATAAGTAAATAAGTATTATTAATAGTTAAAACTTGTATTACAATATTAAACAATATTAGTGGACATAAATCCTAGATTTTTGTTAGTATGCCATTATTAATCGGGATTTCAACTTTGTTTTAAACAAATTTGTTTCTGTATTGAGTATATTGTATTTTAGGAATTTTGCTCTGTAATTGCATTTTGAATGATTCATCTCTGTTCTTTATTGAAGTGATAATTCCTGGGTGATCCATGGATTTTCGACACTTTTGGGCGAAACTGTTTTTCTCCTTAAAGGAAAGCAAATATTAAAAATGTGGATTAAGGTGTCATAGAAGAACTGAAACGTATGATCTGGGTCGTTTAAAGGTTCGTCACAGTCAAGTCGAGTATTTTCTACAGCCCCAATAAATTTTCTTTTGTTAACCTCTGAGAATATTCTGTAATCAATAGTTGTTTTGTCCGCAACCTGAACAATGTTATTGAATATAGCGTAAGTAGGAAAATGATCACTGATGTTTGTGGTTATGAGAGGGATCTCTCTGATGGTTCAAGTCTAAAATTAGGTTTCTGGAAGTGAAATTTATCATGTGTTGGGTTCACCGAAACGTTTACTTGGTGGTTTGGTATAATTTGCGTAATTAACGCAGGAGCTTCCTTATACAATATTTTTTGAATAATTTGGCCAGATATTCAGTTTGTGCGAGTTGTTAAGCTTAAGAGAGTTTAAGGGATTTGAACTTGTGTGCTCTGAGTTGGTTTTGACAATTTTTTATGCGTATCGTTTGATTCACATTGTACAGAATGTGAAGGTGTGCAAGGGTGTAATACGGATTGAGTAGCAAGTTTTTTGAACTGTGGTGTTTTAGTTTATGGAAAATATAAGTGAATTTTGACAGTTTATTTAATGTGTATTCGATGTGCAGTTTGAAAGTTAGTTAAGACAAATTTTAAGAAATGTGAATGAATCGTGGAAAGGATTAAATGGTACTGTTATATAATTAATTTTTTAAATAGATTGCCATTTGCCAGCCAGCGTAGTTCAAGTTAGTGTAATTTGGTCGAGTTCTTTAACAAGAGAGCACATAATTAGTTATCTTGCCTTAAACCCCAAGTTAGAAGCATTTGTAAGCGCATAAAAGTACTGTAGAATATAGCCTTTCTGTCTGCTGCTGCTGCTTGAACTGTTGTTTACATGAAACAACTTTCATTATAAGATTACACACACACACACACACACACACATATATATATATATTTTTTTTTTTTTTTTTTTTTAAGTTCGGGAAGAACCGATTCGCCTCTATTTAAAAGGGCATATCTCGGCGGAAAAACAAAGAAAAAGTGAGGAAAGAGGAAAAAGAAAGGGTGGAGGGGACAGTCGAAGTGGAAAAAGACCAAGGATGACAAGGACTGCAGGGTCGAGCCCCATCATCCTTGGGTGCTAGGGCCGGGAGGGCGCACGTGAAACCTCCAGGAACAAGCACGTACAAACGAGCACAAAGAGCACTCAAGAGCACGAGCTTAGAACCCCCTTGCGGGGACATATATATATATATATATATATATATATATATATATATACCTCGGTGGTGTAGTGGTTAGCATCGCTGACCTGACTACGAATCCATCAGCCCCGGGTTCGAGACCCGACGGCAGCCGGCGCGCAGCAAAACCCAGCTCTTCATCCTTCTACACAATAAAGAAAGTAGTTGGTAGATAAATGGATACCCTAGGTGGCCTAGTGGTTAAGACGCTGGGCTGCTGATGGGGCGTGGTTCGGATTCCACGTTAAACTGTAGGTCTAAGGTGGAGTGAAAAGCTTGACCTTCGTCAGAATGAACAATTCGGGCGGAAGCTAACCAAAGGTGTAATATATATATATATTTTTTTTTTACAAGAATCTGTGTAACTACACATTTCATAATCTTTAAAATGTTCAGGGATTTCATGTTAAGTTGTTATATTTTCGTTCGTTTTAGCGGAAATATCACGACTTAACCTAACCAATTGTCAAGGGCGTACAGTTCACCAAATTGGGCATTCAATAATTTTCCCGTAGGTTTAACGAAAATATCACCACTTAACCTTACCTGAAATCCCTGAACATTTTGGGGATTCCATGAAATCCCTAGTTATACAGATTCCCTGTAACATATATACCGAGTTACATTGTGTACATTCGATCGAATACACACACTCGACAGCATTTTCCGGGCTATTCTTTATTAGGCGAGATTTAATCGTATTATTACACTTAAAGACTACGTTACTGTTAATTGTTTTAAGAAAGGTGGGAAGATATTTAAAATTTACATGGTAAGGTAGGCCTAGGATATTTTTATGCTCAAATTCATTTAGTTACATTATTATAACACGTATTCTTAGCTTTCTTGAGGCAGTTATCTAGAAATGAAATAGGGTAACACAATTTAGTAAACACATCTGTCTGAGAAGTACCAGAGATATCTCTTAAATGTCTTGAGTGCAATTTCAGCCAAAACCCTGTTTGGACAAGTCTCCATGACTGTTGGAAAAGCTAGGTCGTTTCTAGGGGCCCTCACTACGAAGGGTGCTTCATGCCAATATTTATTATAAACAAGTGCCACAAAGTGACAAAAATCTTTGACTTTTTTTTTTTTTTTAATGAGCATTAAATTTCATTTGCTCCTAGAAGAGAAAGATCTTCAAAGCATTGGTAGCTTTTGCCATCCAGCGAGCCTAATGAAGAGCTCCTGGAGCTCTGATGTTGGACTTCTTAGGCAAACTTCCTCCCAGGAAAATTAGAGAAAGATGGGGGAATTCACTGTAGTCATCTCTTAAGAAGCTGCTGTTCTGAAGAGCGTCGGAGAGGTACTGTATCATCTCCTTCAAAAAGTTCCATTCCTGCTGATATAAAGTTTTCTTTATTGATAACTGGCCATTGTGTCATGAATCGCTTAACAATGAGACTTCTGATCCTTTTGAAGGTTCAAGAATACTGAAAAATACATTAGCCAAAACGACTTCATACACATGATGACGACATGCTATCCAGGTCAGAGAGAGACCTACAGTTCTCTCTATCAGGGTACAAGCTCCTGACATCAACCCAGTATTTGATGCTGTTGTATCAAATACAAGCTCCTGCAACTGGTTTCTCGAGCCCCACTCATCCAACATCCTGAGGCAGACATCAGCTTGTGCTTGTCCCGTTCCTTGAGGGATGAGTGCAACACAAAGTAGTTTATCTTCTCCTGAAACAACGATTGCGATGCGGTCCACATTTTCATGTCCCCCTGTTATATGAGGAAGCATTTTCCCATCCTAGTGAAACAGAAGCGGAGTGTCGGGAGAAAAGCTTGATTTTTCAGCAGTTGCGATAGTTTCACAAGCTTTAATTCGAGATCGACGAATTGTACTTCGAGAAAATGACATTGAGTCCAGATCATGGCCAAGAGACGTAGCTGATGCTGCAATAACAAAGGCTGCATTGCGATCGCTTAGATTAACACGGTCGAGTGCCTGGGCTACCCCATCTGAGATGACTGTTTTCTTGCATTTGGAAGGAGGGTTCGATGATGATGTAGATGGATGACACGATGCATCAGAATCCGTGGACGAGGAGGAAGAATCCACATCATTTATCACTTTATCAGATGCCATAAGTTGATATTTCTTGGTTTTCATCGTCGCTTCGCTTTTTTCTATTATATTCAGATTCTTTTCGTTGCCTCTTCCGATCCTTCTTTTTAGCCAAGACTCGATCAATGCCTCCAAAACTGGCGCAGGAACGATCTTCTCTTTGCTTGATAAGGAATTCTTTGTCCTCTTCGTTAGTCATTATCTTTAAGGCATCTGCTGTGGCGACATCGAAAATATCTTCAAGATCAGCGTTGAATACTGCCACATTCATTTGTATGCTTTCTGAGGATGACTTCCTATTTTTCTTTAGAGCGCAATATTGTTCGAATAGTTTTCTCAGTTTCCTCTCAGCATTATCCGATCTTTGAATTGGAATCCTTGCTTTATCTCAGATATAAAGAACGGCAGAGAGAGTCTCTTTCATACTTGCAGTGACTTCGTTTTTCCTCGATGTGATGAAATAAGAACTTGCTTAACACTTCACGCTTTGAATGTAATCTTGAGGTTAGAAGATCTTTTGTAGGTTTTTCAATGAGCCAGGTACTGGCAGAACTTCGGGTCGGCCGTTTGACGTCCACCATGGCGATGAGTGACTGTAAGAAACCGAAAACAAATCAATATTTTAATAACTTACATTTATGACTATATAATAAATAACTTATAATTTATCAGTCTCTTTCCTACAATGAGGTATGTAAATGAAAAGAACCTCATCTAAAATCGCATATTATAAACGCGGCTCTGTCCATTCATATGTATATTTAGTGAATAATGTACATGATAAGCATATATTAGATGAGGGGCGGTCAGAAAATAAGTTTTACAGGGCGTGTAATTTCGTAACTAAAAGACCTACATTGATTATGTTTGTATCAGGTGAATTCGTTAATCATTGTTGGCAACACTGCACGTCGATTCGGCTGCCACCTACCGTACATTGGTTATCCGAGTCAGTTGAACATGGCGGCTCGACTGGAACAGTGCCCTGTCATTTCTGCAACGATATTCCGAGTCTGTCAGTGGTTAAGAATTTCTCGAGCGCATTGTCACAGGAGACGAGACATGGGTTCATTACCGTACTCCGGAAACAAAACGTGTCAGCATGGAATGGAAACACACTGGGTCCCCGCCAGAGGCGTAACTAGGGTTGATCGCGCCCAGGGCAAATCAATAAATGGCGCCCTTAAAACCAGTGTTCTTTAAAATTCCTGCTGAATTCTTATAATGGTACTCAAACTGGTTACTCGTAATAATACCGCTAACAAAATATACTTTTAAGAAGTAGTTTATTTTATGACAAATGAAAAACAGTTATATACATATAAAACTGTACAAAAATATGTAAAAATAAATTGAAATGAAATGAAAATACAATTCATAAAAATTATTTTTACAGTTTATACTTTAATGTTTTTCTATCCATATACATAACCGCGTATATTTACTATTAAGGTTGATATTAAATTTCTATTAATACAATTTATTTTATAGAACCAAAGTATGGTTAATTATTTGCCGAATTACAACAGAAACAATTAATATATGTACAAGGAGAGGCATAACTTTTCATGAGAATACACTTTGTTTTCTTGAATTTTACTGAATTACCGATAGAATTAGCAATTAGAATATTAGATACTGACAAAAATCATTCCAATTATATGGTACTTTAAAAGAAATGCCTTGTTTGCACCTATTATTTTTGGCTCTTTTAATGAATAATTTGGAATTTCACACTAAACATGTATTTTTCTTACTTTTGCTGATGCAAACTTATCAATAATGTCATCAAAATTTGTTATTTCAGTTTCCTCACGTTCAATGCTGAGCAAGGCTAAAGCAGAAAGTCTTTCTTGGCCCATTGAAGCTCTCAAATATGATAAGATCAATGTTAACTTGCTGAAAGATCGCTCACAGAGCTCTGGCAATTGAAATTGCAATAGTGAGCATTATTGAATAGCTGCTCTCAAATTTGGAAAAACATTTTCATCTCCATACTGAACAATAAACTTGAGGAGTTCCTCAGCTTTAGAAATCTGAACATTTGGGCGACTTTTCAAAAGCATCTTACAATCCAGGATTTCTTCATAAAGCTCAAAGCCGTCAATATCATTGCTATAAAAATGTCCAAGGTTGAGACAACTTTTCTTTAAGATATTTACGTCATGACTACTGTTGCTTTCATTTGAGTCAAACAGTAATCCTCTAGCATCTAAAAGAAATCCAAATTTTGAATCCAAGTCATGGAGACGGACAAATCTTTCTTCCATTTCATTATGGAGACGATCAATAGTTTCTTTCATATTCTCACCATTTCTTCTTTCGCAGTTAACCCTACATCCTTGGCTTTTTCATTTTTCTTCTTTCTGGGGCGTCTTTCTACTTGAATATCCCATTCATTACACAGTTTCAGCCCTGCTTCAAGTGATTCACTGGCCAATGGATTCTCGACTGCTTAAAAAATAATCTTGAAGGGCTTTTAAATCATAAGCAGCATCATGAAAGTTCATGGTATGATCTTGGAGTCGTTTTTGAACACGATCAATCCGAACAAGAATTTTGTTCCAAAATCCAAGCAAAGCCAAGGAATGAAAAGTCAAAATTTGATTCAGCATCTGCCTTACATCACCTCTTGTATCAGCAGTTTCATTTTGATCATCAACCATGCTTTGCAAGAGTTCCACTATAATATCAAAGTATTCAAGCCTCTGTTCTGGAACTCCATCGAGTTTCAGATTCAGATTTGACAACTATTGGTATGGCATCTTTCAGCTTTTGCCAACGGAGAGTTGAACGTGAAAAGAATGAATAAAGCGACTGAATTGCACCAAAAAAAGTCACCATCACTGCATCATGGTTAGCAGCATGCACTCCAACCAAATTGAGAGAATGATTATCGCAGTTTACAAAAATAGCTTTGCTATTTTTTTCAATAATCCTCTGTTGAACACCACTTTTATAACCAGCCATAACTGCAGCATTGTCATAGCATTGAGATCGACAGTCTTCTAACGGCATTTTGTCTTTTTCCAGTTGTTCCAAAATCACTTCCACAATGTTTTCAGCATCCTTTCGTTTTAAATGGATAAATCCAAGAAGAGACTCTTTTATAAAAATTGTTTTCTCCTGAAAATCAATATCAACATAACGAACTGTTTCTGCCATTTGATCACGATGTGCTTGATCTGGAGTAGAATCAAACATGAGGCCAAAATATTTGGCCTTATGAATGCTCTGTAACAATTTCTGGCGAACAGTAGAAGCCATCAGCTGAATAAATTCATTCTGCACTAACGGAGATAAATATGATGTTCTTCCAGGGTGCTTTTCCACAATACTGAGATGTTCTTTCATGACAGGATCAAACCTTGCCAACAATTTTAATAACCCAAGAAAATTTCCAATATTGCTTTCCTCTTCCTGTCTAAGGGATTCCTTGTGACCACGCAATGCAAGGTTCTGAGTTGCTAAAAATTTTATGCAATGGAGAATTCTGTGGAGAACATCTCGCCATTTTTGTTTTTCTGTTGCAATTTGAGCTTGAAGCTCTACGTCAATGATTCCTCTGTTTTCTAAAAGATTTCTTTCCATTTCCTTCCATTGGGTGAAGCAGTATCGATGATTTTTTGCATTTTCATGGGTGCTAAGCCTTTCTGGTGCTTTCCAATGATTGAACTCATTTTCTTGCTCCAATGAAGTCTGATTGTCAATTTGAGAAAATAGCAAACAACAAAAGCAAAAAGCTGCTTTCTTCTCTGGAGAATAAACAAGCCATGAGCGCCAAACTTCTTCTCCACATCCATTTCCCAACTTTCTTTTAAACCATCTTTCATTCATTGATCGGTTTTGTGTGGGAACAAATGGCCCTTCACTATTTTGAAAATAACTTCGAACCCAATGTGACCATTTCTGTCCTCAGGGCATCTGATAAAATTACTTTTTTTGATATTTTTATCAAACTCCAAGAAGCCTACATCGTGATGCTGAATCGCATCTGGTATAGGCTGTGCTGTTTTTTCCTGCTTTTCGCTACTCAAAGTTTTAGTATCTTCTGGCTTCTTGAAAGACACTTAATTCTCCTTCTGATACACTGGCGGGTTGGTCAACACTCATATCTGATGCAGTTAATGCTGATGAAGGACCAGCTTGTTGCTGTTCAAGAAATGACATCATAAATCCACTTGACTTTTTAGCTTCTGCTTCTTGCATTTTTCTTTTCTTCCTGCCTTCTGCTCCACTCAGCTTCTTTTTCGGACTTTTCGGTATCGGCAATGTTCGCTTCATGGTAAAATTTTCTAGAGAAAGAAACAAAAAAAAGAATAAATTAATAATTCATAATAAAATTCCAATAAAAATAGAATGAATTAATAAAGTTAAATGAAGTTAAAAATCTGAAATTCATGGAAATTCGATGGCTAGAGATATGGTACCGGTACAATTCCAAAAGAGCATGTTTTTACTCTTAAATTTTTTTTTTAAATCATACAAATGGCGCCCCCCCAAATTTGGCGCCCAGGGCACGCGCCCCACCTGCCCCACCCTAGTTACGCCACTGGTCCCCGCGACCAAAAAAGTTCAAGATTGCGAGGTCCGCTGGCAAAGTGATGGTTAACGTGTTTTGGGACCACAAAGGCGTTTTGCTCGCAGACTTCATGCAAAAAGGCACAACAATCAATGCAGCTGCATATTGTTCAACACTGGAACGTTTACGAGTGGCCATTAAACGTAAACGTCCTGGACTGCTCCGTCGGGCAGGACACTGTTCCAGTCGAGCCGCTATGTTCAATTGACTCGTATAACGAATGTACGGTAGGTGGCAACCGAATCGACATACCTTGTTGCCAACAATGATTAACGAATTCACCTGATACAAACATAATCAATGTAGGTCCTTTAGTTACTAAATTATACGCCGTGTAAACTTATTTTCTGACCGCCTCTCGTATATGGATATGCTACATATATTTTACACATGATTACATGTTACATTTAATTTTAATTTTTTATTGTATTTATTTTTTGACATCTGAAGACTATTTTGATGGCTTGAAACCAAGGTCGCCTAACATGTAGTACGTTGCTCGCGAGAGCACACTGAAAACAGTGAACATTTTGAAATGAGCACTGGTTCTAAAGTGCAAATAACAAAAGCTTTAGTTCAGAATACATCTTCCTAATGCTTGTGTGTAGCAACTTTGTTTAAAATCTAACATCTAATACATTGGTATTTTTTTAAGGAAGTAGGAACACCAGTAGTATAGTCGCAAGAAGGTAGAGTGCAGGAATGTTGCAAGAGATAATGAACAATGTTGCAAAGGGGGTGGGGGATGCTGCAGGTGCAACAAGGGGTCATGAAACTTGGAGGCGGCGTTATCCCCCAAGAGAAAGACAGGAGAAGAGTGAAAGGAAGAGAGGTGTTCACCTGGCAGGAGCCAAGTGCACACTAAGACTTCAGCCGAGTGGCCGTTGTCTTATAGACTCCTAATCAGCCAGTTGGCTTAGAAGGAGCCAAGGGGGGAGGGGTACACCTGAAGGGGGAGAGGGGAGGGATCTTCGGTGGGAGAAGGGAGGATGACCTCTCCCCAAAGGGGTTGCCTTAGCCTAAGAGTGAAAGGATAGACGGAGGAGGACTTTGGGGGGACAAGGTGATGTCCTAACCCCCCAAAAGGGAAACTAAGCTAAGTCTTAACCTAAGAAGGGAAAGAGAGAGTTCTTTATTCGGCCGAAGTTCGCATCAAACTACCAGCTCCGAAGCCAAGCGGGTCTTATATAGATGATGGTTGAGTTGCCAGATACCATTTTTTATTTTAATTGTACAGGTATACATTATTAGGGTGAGTTGCTAGATACCACCATTTATTTTAATTCGTTACCAAAGCATACAGACTTTCTCTTGAAAATCGAAATTGACAAAAAGAAAATGATTATTAATTAAATAAATAGAATTTGCCTTCTACTGCCCAAAAAATATAATAATATGTACAATCATCAAAATAATAGTTCAGACGAAATACACACACACACACACACACACACACACACACCTCTGTATATATTATGTGAATGAAAATCAGAAAAATGCCAAACGTATATTAATTTAAAGCAAATGAATTTTCTCCTTTTAAGAGAATCAATTATTAAAACCAATATTAACAATATAAGACATTAATTATTTAAACGCCGTTTTATTTACTTTCTTTCAGTTATTAAAACGAATCCAAAATATTAACTCTTAGAATAATGTTTTAACATTGTGTTCAGACGACAGCGAGAGGAGGCAGATAACCAAGAGATCCAACTAAAAGGTCCAGCCCGAGTCCTTTTAAAACCGCAAACTGGCGAGAAGGAATTTGGGTCGAACTTTCTCTCTCTCAAAGACTCTCTGTCTCGGCAAATCCTTCGCTCGACTCCTTCAATTTGGTCCCTTGCTACTGAAATGTATATAAAATTCTATTTTATTAAATGCGTTGTTTATGTCTCTACGTTTAATTTGTATGGCATCATCATCATCTTAGTTATTGAAATGAATGAATAAAAAATGGAAGGATATAATATATTATTTATTATTATTATTATTATTATTATACATTTTTCAAAATTAACACACACACACACAAAGTTTTGCTTATTCTTTTCTTTTTTAAAAATATAAATAAAGGAATGGAAATATGTAGACAGACACACACACACTATATTATATATATATATGCTGCAAACCCACAAGGAAAAAAAAAACGATTCCAAGGCCTTTCGTGTATTCAAAGCTACACCTCGTCAGGGAATGAAGATAAAAGGCGAGAAGCCCATAAATATATACAACGTACAGGAAAACCAAAACAATTAGCACATACTTAACAAGGGTTAATGAGAGGCAAAAGAAATTTTAACATGATGTCGTCAATGTTATACGTCCCCGCACTGTTATTGAAAGTTATCAAATTTGGAGATGCTCCAATCAGTTCAAATATGAAGTCTACCGTAAGCCTACTAATAATAACTCTTATGTGCATTTTTATTCTGACCATCATCCTTCGATTAAATCCTCTATTTTCTCTGCTATGTTTCTTCGAGCATTGAGAGTTGTCAGTCCTGAATTTTTAGATTCCGAGTTATGCAATATCATGAATATTGGTACTAAATTATGTTATCCTACTTCATTTTTAGATAACTGTCTTAAGAAAGCCAAGAATAGGTATTATAATAATGTAATTGTAAAGGAATTTCAGCGTAAAAATATCCTTAGCCTACCTTACCATGTTAATTTTCAATACCTTCCAACTGTACTTAAAGCAATTGGCATTAATGTAATCTTTAAGTATAATAATACTGTTAAATCACGCCTAATAAAGAATAGCCCTGATAATGTTGTTGGCTGTGTGTATTCGATTGGATGTACACAATGTAACTCAGTATATATAGGCCAAACCGGTAAAACGTTAGATATTAGGGTAAAACAGCATAAATATGCGTGTAGAACAGCTAATACTTCCAATGCTTTATTTAACCATATGTATAGATGTAAGCATAGCATCAAGTGGGATAGTTCTAAAGCGCTTGTTAAAAACAGAGATATAATAGAAAGAAATATTCTAGAATGTGCATTTATTCATTTTAAAAACACTTTCAATAACAGTGCGGGGACGTATAACATTGACGACATCATGTTAAAATTTCTTTTGCCTCTCATTAACCCTTGTTAAGTATGTGCTAATTGTTTTGGTTTTCCTGTACGTTGTATATGTTTATGGGCTTCTCGCCTTTTATCTTCATTCCCTGACGAGGTGTAGCTTTGAATACACGAAAGGCCTTGGAATCGTTTTTCTTTTTTTTTTTTTCCTTGTGGATTTGCAGCATTTATTCATTTCACGTGTTTTATTGTGAAATTCACCCCATATATATATATATATATACAGGGCGTCCCAAAAAAATGTATACACACTTTAACAGCTGATAGCTCAATTG
Source organism: Bathynomus jamesi (assembly GCA_023014485.1). NCBI lineage: Eukaryota > Metazoa > Arthropoda > Malacostraca > Isopoda > Cirolanidae > Bathynomus > Bathynomus jamesi. The sequence continues at coordinate 42,899 of JAJOZX010013017.1, forward strand.
ATGTTTCTTTCTTTCCAAGTTAAACCCATTAGAATTAATAATGGCAGTCAGACTAAGCTTTGAACAAAGGAAATTCATTCTAAAATGCTACTGGAAGTGTGAAAACGCAGTTGAAGTGCAAAGACAGTTTAGGAGGGAGTTTCAAACAGATCCACCAACGCGACTTACCATCACTCGAATTAGAGATAAGTTTGAAGCCGATGGAACTGTTCAGAATGTCCACAAGAAGCGTTCTGGAAGACCACGGACATCGACAAGCCCCACAAAGCAAGAAAGAGTACTGGAAACGTATCACCAAAGTCCAAGAAAATCTGTGCGGCAAGCGAGTCGTGAGGTAGGAATTTCAGAATCGTCTGTCCAACGCATTTTGAAGCGCTGTCAATGGAAAAGTTACATTCCAAGATTAGTCCATGCTATTAATGAAGATGATCCGGACCGAAGAGTGGAGTATTGCGAGTGGTACTTGGCACGATGTGGATGTGGATTGGACGAAGGGGTTTCGTAGAATACCCTCCGCGTTCACCAGACCTCACACCACTAGACTTTTTTATGGGGATACTTAAAAGACAAAGTCTACGCTATAAAACCTGCAACAGTCGCTGAATTGAGAGCAGCCATTGAACGAGAATGCACACAAATACCAAACGAAATGTTTCGTGATGTTTGCGATTCCATTGCTTCGCGTTATCAGCAGTGCCTGGACCAGAACGGACGTCAGTTTGAAAACAGGCGTTGACAAAACAATTAAATAATGTCTGTAGATTCTATTACATTTTGAAAATGAAATGTATTTTAATAAACACTGCCTTTATAATTATTTAAAGTGTGTATACATTTTTTTGGGACGCCCTGTATATATATATTATATATATATATATATATATATATATATATATATATATATATGTGTATATATATATATTATATATATATATGTGTGTGTATATATATATGTGTATATATATATATATAGTGTATATATATATATATATATATTAGGGTGTTTCATACCTATAGGGTAAAATAAAAATGAGCTTGGAGTTTTAATCCACACGTTTCTCCACATTCTAAAGAACAAGAAAACACGTTTGTGCAAGTTTGAACCAGATCGCGCTGCATTAGAGGTCCCCAACTTTGACGACTTTTTGTCAGTTCATTTCTCGCCTGCCTGCAGTGAAGATGGTTTTCTTCGTCACTTGAGCGGTTCGTGTTGTATAGCCTATTGGACAACTATGGAGGTAATTATATATGCTACTAATTATCTCATTTTACTGTGGTATTGAAATTTATTATTATTTAATTTCTGTCATTTTACTGTGGTAGTGATATTTATTATTAATATTACATGAAATTAATTAGTCTGTTGCATATTGGACAACTAAGCTGGTAATTATTTATGATACTAATTAATGTAATTTTACTGCGGTATTGAAATTTATTTAATTAATGAATTGTCAAAGAGAACGTTGTGTACACGTATCAGTTTTATAAATAAAGAAAAGCAGTAACTGGGACTCGAACAGTGTCATAGCCGTTTGGCGGCATCGCTCAAGTCGGCGTACACAGCACGCTATCCACTCCCTAGATGGTGTAGTGGATAGCGTGCTGTGTATGCCGACTTGAGCGATGCCGCCAAACGGCTATGATACTGGTTCGAGTCCCAGTTACTGCTCTTCTTTATTTAATTAATGAAATTAATTACGATGTGAAATTATTTCTTTGGAATTATTTAGTTTGTTTTCTTTTCCAGGTGTCTACCAGAGCGAAAACAGAAGTGTTTCTTATTGGCCAGACGGATGCGAACATCACATCAAGTGGCCTTCCAACTCAGTTGCAAGTACTCAAAAGGAAGGAACACAGGATGGAAGAGCGCGTGCGGGGACTGTCTTTCGACACGACAGCGTCGAACACCGGGATTCATATCGGGGCCTGCATCCTGATTGAGAAAGGTCTTGGCAGAGAACTCATGTACTTCCCTGTCGGCATCACATCTATGAAGTCATCCTCAGCTCCGTCTTCAAGCGTGCATACGGCCCTTCAAGTGGTTCCGATATACCCGTTTTCAAGAGGTTTCAGGCACAATGGAAGTTCATCGACCGGTTGGACGTGCGGCCGTATGATTTTGCTCAAGTCAGTGACTCTATGAGGGAACTGAGGGAGAAGTCAGTCCTGCTGGTGAGAGGGATGGTGAGCACGTCGCATCAGCGCGATGACTACAAGGAACTGCTACAGTTGGTTCTCATCTTCCTGGGAGAAGCAAAAGTGGTGGATTTCCCTCTCAGAGCCCCTGGCGCTTACCATCACGCTCGATGGATGGCGATAGCCATCTACTCCTTGAAAGTAATTCTACTGAAGAAGCAGTTCAAGATGTCGAGTCACGAGTTGGAAGCTCTGACAGCCGTAGGTCTCTTCGTGTCCCTCGTCTACATCCGAGGTTGGACTCGTGCTGCAACCTCAAGCAAGGCTGCCGCAGTTGATCTGGAATTTCTGCGTGACGCGGAAGCCTTTGCCATGTCGGGATATTCGTGTGTTAACGCTGCGCAAGAAGCCATGTCTCGACACCTATGGTACATCTCTGAGACTCTTATTGCCATGGCGTTCTTCGACGCAGATGTGGCAGATGAAGAAAAGGCTCAGATGGTCGTCAGTTTGGGTAAGCCCGCATCGAAAAAGGAACTCAAGCGACCGCAAGGAAGAACATCAGGAATCTTGCCTCGAAACACCTGGACGGAGTTCGTGACAGGAAAGACGATGGCTTTCTTCCATGCATTCGACTTGGACACAGAATTCTTGAAAAAGCCAGTTGCCGAGTGGACTGAAGTAGAGGGCTTCAAGCAAGCAGCGGCAACTGTTAACAAAATCTCTGTCGTCAACGATCGGGCCGAAAGAGCCATCGCGCTCACCAAAGAGTTCAACTGTTCTCTGACGAAGAACGAAGAGCAGAAGCAGTATTTGCTCAAAACTGTGATGCAGCATAGGGCGAAATACCCGAATAAAACCAAGAAGGATTTCATGGACAAATGATTTGCAAGAAGTGGTTATGTTTTTTGTATCTTTGTGAAAATGTGTAGTGAAATGGTACTCGTTTGTTGAATAAAAATTCATTGACAGATTTTTGTTTAATTTTTTCCATTTATGATCTGCCAGAGCATCAAACTGGGGACCCGTAAACTTTAAACTATTGAATTAATACTTCAGTTTATCAGTCTCCTCAGCAAATGGAACAAGGGGATCCATGTGGATTAAAATTTTTCCAAACTTTTAATTTATGAAACACCCTAATATATATATAGAGGGTGGTACAAATTACAGTAGTACTAATAATAATTAACTCCTTTTCGCCGAATTGCAATGGTTAAGCTTTTCACCCGCATTAGACCTACGTACAGTTTAACTAAAGGAGAGAGAGAGAGAGTTACAAGGAAAAGAAGTACCTCAAAAGGCCTTGCGGCCCATACCGAGGAAGTACCAATGGCAACGGGTGCCAGGGAAAATTTTGTACACACTCAAATAGTGTGCAAGATTTGGTCTAACCTTTTCTTGAACTGATCCACAGAGGAACTGTTCACAACTTCCGAAGGTAACCTGTTCCATGTGTCACAGATCTTATACGTAAAGTAATTCCCACACACACTAGTCCTAAACCGTTTCAAATCCAACTTCCAACCATTGTTGCGAGTTGGGTTATCATTTAAACTAAACATACTTCTAAAATCGACATCGTTGAACCCGCGTAAGAGCTTGAAAACCTCGATCAGTTGACCGCGCAGCCTCCGAGTTTCAAGCGAAAACAAGTTCAGGGCGCGTAACCGTCGATTGTAGCCCATATGCCTAACGGAAGGGATTAACTTTGTGGCCCTCGCCTGCACTCGCTTCAGCCTCTCAATATCTTTCCTGAGGGCAGGCGACCAGAACTGCACAGCATACTCCAGGTGCGGCCGAACAAGGGAATTGTACAGTGAGAGCACAATCTCCTTGTTCCGAAACTGAAATTGCCTCCTGATATAACCCAATAGTTTCTGGGCTTTCTTTTCCACCTCTACACATTGTTTCGTAAACTTAAGGTCGCTGCTAATTAGCACACCCAAGTCCTTTTCTAAATCAGTCACCTCGATATTACTACCCAACATCGAGTAGTCCGACTTGGGATTGGCGTAGCCAATGTGCATCACTTTGCATTTACCCAAGTTAAACGGCATTTGCCATTTTTCGGACCACTCTCCTATCCTACCTAGGTCCGCACGCAGTTCCTCGATCGCTTCGGGCGTCCCAACATTGGCCCCAAGCTTGGTGTCATCAGCGAATTTGGCGATCCGACTGACGATGCCACCGTCGATATCATTTATGTAAATGATAAACAACAGTGGCCCCAAAACGGAACCCTGAGGAACCCCACTAGTGACCGAGGCCCAACCCGAACTAGCCCCTTTAATTACCACCCTCTGCCGCCTATTCCTCAGCCAGTTTTCAATCCACCTACCTATTTCCCCACCGATACCCAGCGCGCGCACTTTCGCCATTAGCCGGCGGTGAGGTACCTTATCAAAGGCTTTCTGAAAGTCGAGATAAAGTATATCAATCGCCCTACTCTTATCGTACTCACTCAACATGACGTGGAAAAACTCGAGCAAGTTGGTGAGACACGACCTATGCCGTCTAAACCCATGTTGGGAGTCCCCAAGCAGCTTGTAGGAATCCAAATGGTCAACGATCCTATCAGCTATTATCCCTTCTAATAATTTACCTACAACTGAAGTGAGACTAATGGGACGATAGTTCCCTGGACTTTCGTGATCCCCTTTCTTAAAGATAGGGGTCACGTTGGCTTCCCTCCAGTCACCAGGCACCTGGCCCATCTCCAACGATTTGTTGAAGACTGTAGCCAGGTGGGGAGCCACCTGGTCGCGCACTTCTCGCAACACTCTGGGGAGAAACTGGTCTGGCCCAGGAGCCTTAAACGCGCTCAGTTTGTCTATTCTATCGGCAACGACTGTCGCGGTACATCTAACACTATCCAGGCCAGCACCTTCGTGCCTCACGCCTGGCTCGGGGATGACGCGGGTATCCTCCCTGGTGAACACTCCCGCAAAGTACTCATTAAGCACATTAGCGATGTCCGCGTCGGAGGTCCGCAGAACGCCGCTTCCGTCCTTTAACGGTCCTATCATGCTTCTAATGGGCTTTCTACTATTAACATAACTGAAGAACTCCTTAGGGTTCCCCTTGCAGAGGCTTGCCACCCGTAGTTCTTCGTTACGTTTCGCTAGCCTAACCTTCGCCTTCATTTCCCTACACAGGCGGACATACACTTCAGTGTTCTCGTGGGAACGATTGGCCTTCGCCCTCCTATACGCTACTTTCCTATTTCGGATAGCCGAAGCGATGTCACGATTGAACCACCTAGGCTGCGTTGAAGCAGGGGTGACCGGTTTTGAGGGTATGGCAGCAGACTGCAGCACCATAAACTCGTCCCGGAATGCACTCCACACTCCCTCAACATCGCCGCCAACCTCTAACCCCATCTCTCCTACGCTATCCCTGAGGCTAACAAAGTTCGCCCGCCGGAGATCGAGCTTACTGCCTCTCGAGTTACTACGCTTCACCCGAGGGACGCACACACGGAACCTAATAAGACCGTGATCAGTCCCGCCCAATGATTCGTCAGCGGTGAGGCCAGTGACGAGGTTGTCTTCGGTCGTGAATACTAAGTCTAGAACGCTTTCGCCTCGTGTAAGCTCGTTGACCCACTGAGTGAGGAAGTTCTCATCAGCAAAGTCAACTAGCCTCCTCCCTTCAGCATCGGCAGTCCTGTTTTCCCACTTTATGCTGCGACAGTTGAAGTCTCCTAAAACTACACACACCCTATCCCCTAGCAGGCTACTGAGTTCGGTGTACAGGGCTGTATCCTCCTCGAGGAGGAGATGCGGAGGTCTGTACACCAAGATTAACCTATAGTTCGTCCCTCCCACGTTCAGATCGACGCCAAGCAGCTCCCGTTCCGACCGGAACTGCAGTCAACCGGACTCAACGTGTTTCTGACGTATATTAGTACCCCACCCCCCTCCCCACGGATGCGGTCTTTGCGAAACATTCTATACCCGGGAATTTCGAACTCCCCAACGTAGTCCCTACGATCAGTATGAATCCAGGACTCGGTGATAGCAACGATATCCTGGTATTCTGATGCTAAGAGCGCCCGTAGCTCGCCAAACTTGTTCCTGATCGACCTAGCATTAAAAAGCATTGCACGGAGGGAGCCTCCCCTATTCTGACCGCCCCCTAGCACGACCCGTTTCCCGAACAGCCAGGGTTGTCGGGAGTTGAAGAGCCCCTCACTAACAAGGGGACAATCTCCGCAGGAGCCTGAGCCCCCTCCAACGTTGAAGGAGACTCACTACCTGCTGTTGGAGGGGGACTAACGAGAGAGAGAGAGAGAGAATATATATATATATATATATATATATATATATATATATATATGGATGATATGCACAAAGACAATCTAGAGGATGAAACGGCTCCGCGTAGGGACAAGAAAGTCATCAGCACCCGCCATTTCCCCATCTCTTATATATCAATGCACGGTTGTTCATCACACCGTCTTAGACCCACAGTTTAACGTGGAAACCGATTACTCTTTTTAAAAAAATATAATTAAAGGAATAAATATATTTATAATTTCTTTATTATAAAATCCTCTCGATTACATTAGTGATTATTGATCCGGGAATAGTGTTGCTGCAAAACATGGTAATGCACAATGTAGATTTTTTCTATGTAGTAATAATAATAATAATAATAATAATTAACTCTTTCTCGCCGATTTGTTCCCGCATTAGACCTACAGTTTAACGTGGATTCAGAAATACATCTCTTCAGGGAATGATTGCTCACTATTTCACATCATAATTTCATCGAGATAATTCAAGCTCATATACAGGACCTACATTGTGTATAAGATCTGTGGCGCGTGGAACATGCGGTCTTCAGAAGATGTGAACATCTGCTCTGTGGATCAGTTCAAGAAAATGGATAACCCGAACCTTGCTATGTAGGAATTTTTTCCATGGAACCGTAACCACTGATACATTCCCGGTACGGATTGCAATACTTATTGAGGTACTTGTCCTTGTATCTCCCTCATGTACACCTTCCACATTGTGTCCAACAACACAGAAGCTCTTTCCAAAATTGTAACAAGAAGATACAAACAGTGTAATGAAAAAGAACAGCTTCAGAGTTCATTCACACCATGCGTACACTTATCTCGTGTACGCAGTGTACACCTTCCACATTGTGTCCGACAACACAGAAGCTCTTTCCAAAATTGTAGCAAGAAGATACAAAAAGTGTAATGAAAAAGAACAGCTTCAGAGTTCATTCACACCATGCGTACACTTATCTCGTGTACACATGTACACCTTCCACATTGTGTCCGACAACACAGAAGCTCTCCAAAATTGTTGTGAAAGTGTAATGACAAAAAAAGAACAGCCTCAGAGTTCATTTACACCATGCATACACTTATCACGTGTACACAGTTAGTGGGAAATAAAACGCCAATTAAACTCTAAACTCATTCAAAATATCCTAAAGTAAGCATATAACACCTCAATTTCGGCGAACAGCTGATGTAGTGACCCGTGGTACGGATGCCACGTAAAACTGTAGATCCATGCGAGTTATCATTTAAACTAACATGCTTCTTAATTCGACATCGTTGAAACCGTGTAAGAACTTGAACACCTCGATGAGTTGACCGCGCAGTCACCGAGTTTCCAGCGAAAACAATAGGATGCCCATTTATCTACCAACCACCCAGGCATTTTCGTACATTTCCACAAACTAAATTTATTCACACTCCGGCACGCTATTTGAGAGAAACATGTGCCCATATTTTTTCCTTTTTGCATAGCAAACGATACTCGGCTCTAATTTCTATTAAATACTCATGCAGACCTTTAGCCACAATCTCTCTACAATCCTCGTCATGATGTATATTAATGTAGTGGTACATCTGAAATACACGGTTTGCACCGCTCAACTGAGTACGCAGGGGTAGAGATATCCCCAGGTAGTAGCAGGAGTCACGTGACCGATCATACAGGGGTCGGAGCTTAGGACAGATAATTCAAATGAATGAATTTATTAATATCTTACAAACTGTTAATTTCTAGTCGAAAGAATAAGCACGAGATATCCCATTATAAAAGTTACGCCAGAAATTCCGCGGGGTACTGCGGTACAATAGTACCCCGGGTAGAGTTTAAGGGTTAAACTTGTAAAAAACTCGTAATAATTTTGATACTACGATTTCAAGGTTTTACGCACTTCTCTGTTCATAGTTTTCTTCCAAACTGATATTATGTCAGTTTAAAACTTAAGCTTACATAATGTCTAGTTAACTTTAAACATGCTTTTTATTATGTATTAAAATCAATTACTTAGTTGAGGTTTGATAGTTCTTACTCTTTCGAACTCTGTTATCTGAAAGCTCTACACTCTGTGATCCTTATAGTTTTCAGTCCTATTTATTAAGGTTATCTTAAAAGGACAGGACGTAGAAATGAACTCTTACTGTGATAACTTTATTCTCAAATGAAAGGAGTTAAGTTTCTTTAGAGGGGTGTTGAGATGGTGAAGGAGAGAGTAGGTCTACTCTTTACATTCCCTACTTTTATAGTTAGACATTTGAACGAGACGATTTTGTAACACTGAAGTCGATGTGTAACATTAGCGCAACTTCTCCAGATTGATATATAATACTAATAGAAGAAATCAGTTTTAGTATTTTGGTAAATATGTTTATATATTTAGACGTTATATTGACGTATTTGGCAACTTTATTGGAAACAGATTGACTTGAAAGAGCTTGGTAATGACGTCACAACGAAATTGTATAAAGGCAGGCGAAACTTTCACTTTAATTCATTACAAGATTGGAAATAGAGGATGGAGTCGTGTTAGTTATCTCCCTGTGCCTTGACCAATTGTTAAGTGATGAACATGATATCTGATTGGGATTGAGTTTTGGTACCTTGGCATGCAGGGGGTTTCTCCAGATTTCTTGATATTCTGAATCCACTAATTGATCAATTCATCCCCATATTTCAGAAAGAACTATCCTATGCCAGACTGAGTAGACCACCATTGGCTCTGGTGCGCAAGAGAAGTAGGGCCTGGAAAAACTACAAGGAACTTCGTGTCCTATATGGTAGATGGTTCCTTGAGGCGGTGTCAGCTCTGGCAGACTTTAACAATATAAATTTTGCTTACAGGAATTTCTTTTTGACAGCTCAGCAGGAACTCGAGGGTGCTTTGTTAGCTAGCTCTAAAACAGACCCTAAACTACTACACTCATATATTAGGAGTAAAAACGTTGGACAACCAGGTGTTGGTCCTTTGAGATTGGATTCTGGTGTAATTACAGGTGACCCCTTGGCCATGGCGGAGTATTTTGCTGAAGCCTTCATTGGTGTTTATAATAATAATAATGATCCTCCAAATACAGCCCCTCATCAAATTTTCAATGGTAATCTGGTCAATGTTGAGTTTTCAGTCCGGACTGTGCACTCTGTTTTGACTAATTTGGATGGAAATTCAAGCATGGGGCTCGATGGCCTTCACCCTCAATTGTTGAAGTCTTGTGCTCAAACTCTCTCTCACCCTTTGTACCTAATTTTTAGGAAGAGCCAAGATACCTCGACTTGCCAGATCTCTGGAGTCTGGACTGAGGCAGTGGTGGTTCCAATATTCAAGAAGGGCTCAAGATATGATCCACTGAACTACCGCCCCATCAGCCTGACACCGGTCTGTTGCAAGTCTCTGAAGCGTATCATAGTGAATCACCTATATGCTTACCTTGAAATTAACAATTTACTTTCAGAACACCAGTATGGATTTCGTTCTGGGAGGTCGGTGGAGGACCAGCTCTTGTTGATTTATAATGATGTAACTGCATGGTTGGAGTCTCAGTATGTGGTGGATCTTATATTGTTTGACTTCTCAAAGGCATTTGATGTTATCTGCAGCAATCTGCTATTCTGTACTAATGGATAAGCTCAGACAGGTGGGTATTGGGGGAGTGTTGCTGGAGTGGATTCACAACTTTTTGATCCACAGATCAATGTGTGTGTTTCTGGAGTTAGAAGTTGCTTCAGAGATGTCTTGAGTGGAGTCCCGCAGGGATCCATTCTGGGTCCTATACTCTTTCTTATTTATGTAAATTGTGTGCCCTCTAATATATCCTTTAAATTTAAGATTTTTGCGGATGATCTGAAGATATATCTCAAGATCAGTCATTCTACTCTAGCAGGGATGCTGAGGGATGTATCGACTTGTCAAAGGGACATTAATACCCTGTCTCAGACTGCTCAATCCTGGGTACTGTATGAACTCGAGTAAATGTGTGGTTCTTCGATTCCAGCGGGGAGGATTTGATTGGAGCGAGTTGGGTCCTTATTCTCAGTATTACCTTGTTACTTTTTATTTGCTATTGATACTTTTGGATTACTACATTTTTAGACTCAGAAAAATGTGAGCTTTCAAATGATATATGTTTTATGAGTGTATGTTTAATATTGAAAAATGGAGCGCTCCTAGAGATTTACCATAATTATTTCTAGTATCTTTCCTACCAGTAATGTTAAATTAACAGGCATATAATTCCCTACTTCCTTTTTAATACGCTTTTCTGTAAATGGGTACTACATTTTCTTTTTTTCTATTCTTCAGGTACCACTGCATAATTAATAAACCTAGCAAACAAAATAGTTAGTGTCTCAGATAAGCTATCCTCCCCTTCTCTGAGAATCCCAGTGTAATATTATCAGGTACAGCAGCTTTGTTAAACTTCATTGTATTAATCACTCGCTTAACATCATCCCTCCTTATGTGAATCTTATCAAAAAAGCCAGTGTTTACAGAATCTAAAGAATTAAAAATTAAGTTATTCATATTTTCTTCAATTAAAACCAGATGAGGTGGGTAGAAATGAAGTAGATACTACTGTATACTTAAGTAGCTCTTTCAACAATGTACTTTCTAGAAAGTACATTTTTTTGTAATACTTTTACTCTAACTTAAGTACACAATCTTGGGAAAAATTTTGTATTTTAACTAAAGTATGGTACTGTACAATGTTGTGAAAATTTAAAAGTACGAAGTAACAGAACAGTTGTATGCTTGACAATTTCATTCAAAATTGGTAAACAAATTCTGGAAATGAGAAATTTTGTGTATAATGCATACTTATTAGGGATGTACCAATATATCAGTAGATTTTTAAAAATATCGGTATCAGCCAATTTTTAAAAATATCGGCTGATACTCCAAAAGTACGATTTTTTCCAAAATTATGAATAAAACACTATTTAGCGGATGAAATTTCCAATATTTTATTTTTATCACTTCACATAACTCGTTATTTTTTCACAAGGATCAAGTTCTCGTGTAAAAATAGCAGCAGCTCTGTATGTTCAGGAGAGCCAGTTTCTAGCAGAGCTGCAGCACTGGCATTGTTTCCTCCAATACTGAACATGCATTCGCTTGCAACTGTTGTTGATGGTGCTTCCAAATATCTCTGAGCTAAGTTCCCCAAAAAACACATTTACTAAGCCCAACATAGGTCCACAGTCCAATTGTATAACAAACAAAACTGACATCTAATGCAGTGTTGCTATCTTTAATGAAAAGGATTATTGCTTTGTTGCAAAATTTTCAACACACAAAATAAATTATGAATGTTACAAAAATGACAAATTAATAAACCCTAGCTGGATATCGGTATCGGTATCGGTATCGGTTATCGGCTAAATAGCGATATCGGTACATCCCCAATACTTACTCTAATAAGTATCCTAATGAAGTCTGTTTGCCATAATGATGATTATTTTATATTACTGTATTATACATATATTTGTAGTACATTTTAATTCATTTTTGAAGAAGTACTACTAACTTCTCAATACTTAAGTACATTATAAAACATTTACCGTACTTTTGTACTTTAACTTAAGTACTTTTGATAACGTGTACTTTTACTTGAGTAAATTTTTTAAAGATTACTTGTACTTTAACTTAAGTAACAAATGAAAGTACTTTACTCACCTCTGGTTAAAACAGAGTTAAAATAATCATTAAAAATATCAACAATATCCTGTTTATTTTCAAATATGCTATCATGATGTTCTATAGGGCTGATCCTATCCTGTTTCTTATTGTATTTATAACAACTAAAGAATTTCTTTTATAGTTATTGCTGTTTCTAGCAAGATTTATTTCACAATGCCTTTTGCTACTCCTAATCAGAGTATTTAACTTATTTCTTAATTCCTTATAATTATCCGAGTCCACGAGGCTATTTATACTGCTTTTAAATTCTGTGAATGCTCTTTTCTTGTCTTAATCATTCTAGCTATTTCCTTATTTCACCTCAAAGGTGTCCTAATCTTGTTGTTCATAATAATTCTGAAAGGACTAAATCTACATTGTATATCGTAAAATTTCTTTGATTGTAGACCACATCTCAATAGCATTTTTTATTGGCAAATCCTATTTTAGATGTTCAATAGGAATAATATTCTTTTTCATATAGGCCTAGACTACTTTATTATAGGCCAACTTTAGCTTATAAACAAATACAGTATTAGGAAAAGTAATGGGTAGCTAGTTTCATTGATATGACATTGGGCATATTTTATGATATATACTATAATGTGGGACAAGGGGCAGTGTGGGGTTTGGTATGGGTGGGTAAAATTGTGGATGATTTGGGTGTATAGTGTGGGCAAATTCAAAATTCACTTTATGAAGAAATATTTCACCTACCCTACCCCCATCATGCCAATTGCTCAGCATTTTATCTACCCACAGTGTAGATACTGGTACTCTTTACAGCCTCATGCTCCCCAAGTCCCCAACATTTTAGTATCCATTTTTATCACAATCTTTACAAAAAATATTCATGGAAAAACATTGAATTTTTTAAAATTTTGCATATTTATCTCTCAAAGATGAAGTATATTAGATTTGGAAAGCGCTTTAATGGTATTTATTGCTGGTAAGAAAAGCTGATAGCTCACTCCTTATCTTTTTATTAATTAAAGGTGTTATTGTACAGTAGGTTGATGTTGGAAGGTAGGTGGGTAACTAATGAATTGGAAAAATTTAGTATATTTATGTAGGATTAAATACTTCGAAAAAGGATTGACTTTTAAAACTATTTCTTAATTGCTTAATTTTTTTTAATTATGTAGCTATTTACCTGATGGAATTGTGTGTATTTTTTCCTTAAAAAATAATAGAAGGAATCTCTTGTTTTATCTTTAATTTATGAAAAGTACAACTGAATGTTTAGAATTTATTTTTTGCTATCGTCTGACACCACTACCATAATTCATCAGCATTTTAGAAATGCAAAATTTTTTTAGTGTTTGCAGAGTAAATTTTTTTTGTGTAAATTGTAGGGATGTACCGGTATCGCTTTTTAGCCGATAACCGATACCGATAATTAGAAACAGTATCGGCCGATAACCGATACCGATATCCAGCACCGATATCCAGCTAGGGTTTAGTTTGTCATTTTTGTAACGAATTCATAATTTATTTTGTGTGTTGAAAATTTGGCAACAAAGCAGTAATCCTTTTCATTAAAGATAGCAACACTGCATTAGATGTCATAGTTTTGTTTGTTATACAATTGGACTGTGGGTCTATGTTGGGCTTAGTAAATGTGTTTTTGGGGAACTTAGCTCAGAGATATTTGGGAGCACCATCAACAACAGTTGCGAGCGAATGCATGTTCAGTGTTGGAGGAAACAATGCCAGTGCTGCTAGAAATCGGCTCTCTCCTGAACAATGAACATACAGAGCAGCTGCTATTTTTACATGAGAACTTAACCCTTGTGAAAAAATAACGAATTATGTGAAGTGATAAAACAATAAAATATTGGAAATTTCATCCACTAAATAGTGTTTTATTCATAATTTTGGGAAAATTGTACTTTTGAAATATCGGGCGATACCGATGTTTTTAAAATCTACCGATATATCTGTACATCCCTAGTAAATTGTCTGTTGAATGTAGGCTCGTTACGTTTTCTTGTTCAATGTATCGTATAGCCTATTAATGAAATAAAAAGAATATAGTACTTTATATTGCTCCACTTGATTGAAAAGATGTCAGAAACTCCTATACTGTTTAAACTATAACAAGTTTCAAAGTTTTACAAATGATATGGCAAAATTCTAGAATACAGGTGCAGTTCAGAGAGTTTATATTAGCTTAGTGATAATTATGTTAAGTTGGGTTGTCAGTAATTTTGGACTTGGTTTCTGAACTATGTTTTGATTCTGGATTTTACCAATGATGTTAAGCCTCGCATTAGAAATTTTTGAGAGGAGGGGGACAAGAGCTCATTTTAGCTTTCATGGGGAGGGACTGGCAATAGGGGTTTGGAATTTCTTCCTCCAACCCCACTATTATTGAAAATCCTGTCTGTTATTATTCACAAATAGAAGAATAAAACTGATTAAAAGCTAATACATGTAGTTGACAGAGTTGACCTAAATTTACCACATTTCTTTGGTTGTATGGGAATATTTTTAATATCCACAGAGTTAGGATTCTTAAACAGTTAAACTGTTGAGATTTGAGGGTATTGGGATTGTATTCAAAAGAAAATACAGTATACCATTTAAGCTTGAAAGTTTATAAAGACATTTATACTTTTTCCAAGTGAAGGCGAGTTGTAGGGTCTCAATCATTTGGCGTTGATAGTTGATGTGTCTTGGTATTTCTTTTAGTTTTTACTTAAATCCTTTTGGTTAGATATGTCAGTCTCGTAAGAGCCCCAAATCAAGAATTTTTATGGCAAGCTGTCAAATTTGAGGTTTTCACTAGGTCAGTACAAATCCTTAACGAGGCTCAAAACTTTTATGGTAACCATTTTCTTGCTTCTAAATTTTGTGGTACCGAAGCTAATGAATATCTCTTGAACCAAATGAAAAACCTCTTTATTCACAAAATGCTCTCAAATAGATATTCTTTGACTGTATTCATAAAAGATAAATGTTTGAAGGATACTTGGGAAAATCTTTTAAAGTACCTAACATAAAACCTGTTGGTAATAGCCTTCAAATGCAGAATTATTGGTTCCTATCTTCTTTGTAAATCTGATAAAAAACTCTGTAGCTATAGTTGGGCAAGATAACATAAATAAGTTGGTGTCTGTTTGGGCGAGGTTTGAGAAATGGGAAACCATTTTTATTTACTTATTTATTTTTTTTTTGGCAGGAGGGGGGGAGGGGCCAAGGGCAAATGGCGGGAACAATATCCGTTTTGTTCATTTTCTCATTGTATCAGTTGCTCAGGGACACTAGCACTATGAGATTCACCAGATACTGAAAGGTGATGTTGAATTAAAAGAAAGAATTGAGGAAAAACTTGAATAAAATTTATAAGTATTATAAAGGTAAGTAAGTATCATTCTAATAATGTCGATGAAATATTAGAAATAAAGGGCTCATTTATGACATGTTGTAACATATAGAGTCTGCATTTGTTGGCTTGTCAAAACATGTTAGGAATCAGAATTTAGAAGGGGTGCTTCCTTCCTTATGAAAATTGTGAAAGGTAACTCTAGGGAACCTTGGAAATTAGGATATACTGTACTTGCATCCCTGTGTGTGATGGACTCTCATTACCATAAAAAAAAAAAAAAAAAAAAAAAAAAAAATATTATATATATATATATATATATATATATATATTGGACTTAGCAGTGTGCCCACCAACTCCACTCTGAGAATTTTGCAGGCACATTTGGGTGTCTGGAATGTAATGAGATGTAAAGAATTGACTAGAAGCAGAAAGAGTAAATAGGTAATTTTTTCTCACCTGATTCTGCCCTATTACAAGAGAGATTCCAGTCTCATTATGAAAGGTAATCCCAAATATCTGAGATTAGCGAGTATGTTATTCCAGGGAATTAATTGTATGCCCATACTGCTGGGGATGAGTAATGTGCAATGAAGAATGGAAAATATGATAGGTTTTTAAATTATGAATGGATGGATGGAATGAAAAAGCTTCTCATTTTTAATAAACAGGCCCCTAGCTTCTTTTGAACTGTTGAATTTATTAAAAATACTGTAGATTTGTTTTAATTTTTTAAATAATATAGGTATCATTTTCGGTTATTTTTAATTAAGAAAAAAGGTGGTGTAGCCAGATATCCAAGTTTTCTTAGGCTTCATAATATCTTTAAGTAAGCTTTGTTGATTTGTTTGGGGAAATCAGTAGGCTATAAAAGTCCTTCTGGATAGGTGTAGCATGAATGTGATAGGCAGCCAGAAAATATACCTTGTACCAGTTACTCATAAATTTTGTGAATAGAATTGCTAGACCCTATATCATCGGACATTAATTTTTATATTTTTACCTTTCAAATTTAATTATTTTTTCATAACCTTGTTTCAGAAAGTAAAAATGTATCAACAGTGTTGATATCCTTTTTAGTTTTTAGTTTAAAAAAAACAATGCGGCTGACATCTCATTGGATTAAATTGGTTAAAAAATAAATTTGGGTGGTTGTTCATACATTCTTGGTAATGAATGTTGGAATCTGGAATTGTTGCAACTATACTGCTTCAGTCTATTTTTAAAAAGTTTTTAATAAGTTAGCCGTATCATTGGAATTATTTTAAGAAATCCCACTCTGACAACAAGGCTCTTTTCAATACACAGTTTTATTAGTCTTTATCCATTGTCATTCATTTCAGGAATACTATTCTCACCAGTTACTCGTAGGTTAGTGACCATTTCTCACTTTTCCAGTTAAATTGTTATTCACAATGACTCTACACAAATTTTCCACACTTCTGACCACATCACTCAACATGTTCCAGAACTCCTCCTTTTCTTCCATACCTCTCCAATGGGTACCATATGGTGTTAATACCAGTTATTGTTACTTTCGCTCGAACTTTTTATACAAACGTCTCTCATTGGCATCTCGTATATTCTTTCACACGGTCGTGCCACTCAACTTTCATCATTGGACTAGTGCCTATCTTGCATCTCCATTCTACCTCAGTAGTACCCAGTTTTCTGCCTTATTCCTCCCCACCCAACATCACCACTTCCTTTCACCTTTCTATTTCCTTTCCATTTAAAATAAAAGTTGCTAAACTCCCGTTATAAAAAGTTAATTTTAATTTGTATTTATAGTACTTTTAAGGGAGTTGTCACATTTGCTGGCATCTGTGTGTGTTTGAAGATGCCGTAACTGCTGTTGGTTGACAAAGGTTTGGGTCTAATTTAATTAGGTTCTGTAGCCTCTACCACAAAATTTGAGGAATTTTTGGCTTATTTCATTTTTATCCTTAAACTTGGAAGCAGTCTGTGGTAATACTGAGATCAGAGAGAGCAAATGTTACTGAGCACTGGAAAGATTATAGTACCCCTACTCTAAACTAAAACTTGGTAAATGTGGCAAGAAAAGATATAAAAAAACCCATAGGACTATCCTCGCTTAACTTTTATATTTTCAAAGATAACGTATCGTATAAACAGAGCCTAAGTTAGCTTATATGCTGTATATTTTATTCATTTCTGAATTAATGAAGTTAATATGCTTTTGGATAACAGCAAAATTTGTGAATTTTATCAGGAAGGGGTGTTTTTACTTAAGAAGAAATTCCTGCTGGATCATTTGTAGCTGAATATATGTATTGGGGAGAGAATTAATGCAGAAGGTGAATGGAGGCTGCGAAAGAAAGGAGCTAGTTACATCTACTTTTTTGAACATGATCGTAAAACATATTGGTAAGGAGTTGTATATAATTTACGAGGTTATTATGGCCCAGAGAATTTGGTAGGATTGTTGGTTAGTGGAAGGTCGTCAAAGTTACCTTGTAAGGCTGGAAGTGTTAAACTCAACAATTATGAATGTTTAATACTTAAATATTATGTAAATGTTAATAGAAACATATGTTAAAACAAGGAAAGCTCGTTATAAAGAGTGACATCAGATGTAGACGAGAGTGGATCTACAGTAATTCCTGATGATGAACCTGCTTATCTCTGATTTTTGTTTGGTTGAAAGTCGTATATATATATATATATATAGGTATATATGCGCATGCGCCATGCTAAAAAGGAAGGAAACTATTTGATGGGCAGACATTTAAAGTGTAAGAGCATCTTTTTGGTTATGTAAAGAAACATATTTCATTTCATAGTTTGTGAGGGGTAGACCATTTTCACTGATCAATTTTTTTCATTTGTGAAAATTATTTTGAATGTGTTTAAAATATTTAGGAAGCATTAACTAAATCTAAGTCATTAACTCCAATGATGAGACCTTTCTTGATACTGAAAAAAATCGTGTCTCTCTCGTTTAGAGAATTAATTGGTGCTCCAGAGCAATAAAAAATAAAATGGAAGCAGGTCACTTCATAATGAAGTAGTTTCTTTAAAAAAAAAAAGGCTGAAAATTTTTTCCGTTTGGTCATTGTCTCGTTTTTTTTATTTAAATCAAAACAAAACAGGTTCTGAGAGATGTGTAAATCGAAACTTTGATTTTGTTTTGCATATCATTAGAGATACTTTTACGATCTCGTCATAAAGGGTAACACCAGATCTATAAGACTAAAATGGACCTAAATCCTGATGAAAAAAAAAAAAAAAAAAAAAAAATATATATATATATATATATGATGAATAAAACCACGAAGGAAAAAGAAACACAAAGGGGTGCTCAAGCGCTTTCGTCTAATGACATCCTCAGGAACACTGGAGTGAAAGGACAGATCAAGGCAATATATAGGTTACAAAAATAAACATACATACATACATATTCACATATATATACATATATATATATATATATATATATACTATATACATATATATAGTAAGCATAGAAAAAAATTGTGGGAGGAGCCAACATTTATATGGTCACAGAAGAATAAAGAAATAAAAATAAATATAAATATAAATTGAGAAAAAATTAATTACAAAATAGTGCCTTAGTGATATATATGTCACAGCCTAAATAATCATAAAGAAATAAACAGGCAAATAAAAAAACCATAAATATATATACATATATATATATATATATATACACATATATATACACATATATATATATATATATATATATGTGACCATATAAATGTTGGGCCCACAATTTTTTTCTATGCTTACTATATATATGTATATATGTATTATATATATATATATATATATATGTATATATATGTGAATATGTATGTATGTATGTTTATTTTTGTAACCTATATATTGCCTTGATCTGTCCTTTCACTCCAGTGTTCCTGAGGATGTCATTAGACGAAAGCGCTTGAGCACCCCTTTGTGTTTCTTTTTCCTTCGTGGTTTTATTCATCATAAATACTTTTCACGTGTCACTTTCGTGAAATAATTTTTCATATATATATATATATATATACACAGGGCGTCCCAAAAAAATGTATACACACTTTAACAGCTGATAGCTCAATTGATGTTTCTTTCTTTCCAAGTTAAACCCATTAGAATTAATAATGGCAGTCAGACTAAGCTTTGAACAAAGGAAATTCATTCTAAAATGCTACTGGAAGTGTGAAAACGCAGTTGAAGTGCAAAGACAGTTTAGGAGGGAGTTTCAAACAGATCCACTAACGCGACTTACCATCACTCGAATTTGAGATAAGTTTGAAGCCGATGGAACTGTTCAGAATGTCCACAAGAAGCGTTCCGGAAGACCACGGACATCGACAAGCCCCACAAAGCAAGAAAGAGTACTGGAAACGTATCACCAAAGTCCAAGAAAATCTGTGCGGCAAGCGAGTCGTGAGGTAGGAATTTCAGAATCGTCTGTCCAACGCATTTTGAAGCGCTGTCAATGGAAAAGTTACATTCCAAGATTAGTCCATGCTATTAATGAAGATGATCCGGACCGAAGAGTGGAGTATTGCGAGTGGTACTTGGCACGATGTGGATGTGGATTGGACGAAGGGGTTTCGTAGAATATCCTCCGCGTTCACCAGACCTCACACCACTAGACTTTTTTTTATGGGGATACTTAAAAGACAAAGTCTACGCTATAAAACCTGCAACAGTCGCTGAATTGAGAGCAGCCATTGAACGAGAATGCACACAAATACCAAACGAAATGTTTCGTGATGTTTGCGATTCCATTGCTTCGCGTTATCAGCAGTGCCTGGACCAGAACGGACGTCAGTTTGAAAACAGGCGTTGACAAAACAATTAAATAATGTCTGTAGATTCTATTACATTTTGAAAATGAAATGTATTTTAATAAACACTGCCTTTATAATTATTTAAAGTGTGTATACATTTTTTTGGGACGCCCTGTATATATATATAAAATAGTGTGTGTGTGTGTTCAATTAAAGCGAGGTAATTATTTTTTCTGAGGTAACACTATTGGTACCTAGGAACGTTAAAAAATTCTGGAAACATTTTTACTGTCAGAAAAAAGTTTGGTTCTGATTGGATTAGGTTAGGCTAGCTAGGGAATGCCTCACTATTTAAAGACTTAACAGAAAACACCCTTCGAGCCTGCAATTGCGTTCAAAATACTTATCATTCCCTTCTCGGTTACATGGTACTAAGGTAACTCAGGGCTGGATTATCCAATAAGCACAATAGCCACAGTGCCTAGGGCCTACGAAAAAGTTTTGGCCCTAAAAAAAAAATCTCGGCTTACTCGAAAAGGAAACTGCTAAATCAAACTTAATAATTTGCTTTAATGGAATTACTTTACAAGATATAATATGACTGAAGTAAATGTACATTAAATGCAAAAAAACTTCAATTTTTCTACATAAAAGTCACAATATGATAATAAAAACCCACTCTAATAGACAGAGTTCATTTCCACAACAGTTTCCACCCTGTATCCACCCGAAGAGGATGCTAGTTGGCATCGAAACTGCTGTGGAAATAAACTCTGTCTATTAGAGTGGGTTTTTATTATTAAAATGTACATTAACTTTGTGGCTCTTTTGGGTGGCAAAATCACAGATTACATCTTCAAATTTCATTTTTTGCAAAAGCTCATTCTCAATTGTCCTCTATTTGTGCACTGATCATTTCTGCCACAAATTTCTTGTCTGCGTACATACGTGAGCACAATAGAAATTCATATGTGAATGCATGTGTGAGATCTGATGGATATGTATCTATTAATGCCCTTGCTCTAGAAGCCACTTCATCACTGGACAAAGATCTATCCACAAGAAAACTAAATCTTTCAAATATCATAGTCATATATGATATATTATATACTGTAGATCTATGATTATATTATGGGACCTATACATTGTATACAGTGCAAATATTTATCTATAGATCTATCTTGGGGGCCTACGATTATGAGAGTGCCTAGGCCCCTAGGGCCTGCAAAGACTTTAATCCAGCACTGGTAAGGTTAAGGTAAACTAGGTTTGGTTAGTTAGTTTTTAGATAGGCCTATATGGATGTGAAAAAGTCGATACCTCGCCTAGGCGGAGATGCGCATGTATGTGTGTATGGAAATGGGCATATACCACTGTAGTGATTTGCCTGTAATGAAAATGTTTAAAGTAGAAAATTGAATTTTTCTTAGGGAAAAAAAAAGGGTGATGCGTTTGCTATATAATATAGATTTTATGTAGACTTTTGTGTTTGTTCAGACTTCGAAATTGGCAGTTTTCTAATTTAAAATTGGTTGTATACCTTAGCGAGACTCCGTGTATATTGTACATCATTTCCAGTATTGATGCTGAATTCAACAAATCTTTAGCGGCCTATGTAAATGATGGTATCAAAGATGCAAACTGCTTTACGAAGAAAATAATAAGGAATGAGGAATACCATCTGTGTGTGTGTTCGTCAAGCAGGAAAATGTTATTCACAAAACACTGAACTTTTGTATGACTACGGACCAGATTCTGAGTTTATGAATTGGCGAACGAAATCAGTGAGTTTTATATTTTCTGATAAGTAAAGAGTATTTAAAACGGGTATTAAGTTCTGCTTTCCAGTCTTCGACAGCTTTACATTTAGTATTGTAATGAAGTTAATTTTTAGTTTTCATAACCTTACGTTTTTCTCATGTTTTATACCAAGTATAATGTCTTGTTTTGCCATTAACAATTCCGATAAAAGGTAACATTCAGGAAGCTATTTCCCCACTACATTGGGGTGAGTATACCCTGAGGGTTATCGAGCCAGAGCAGAAACAGGTTGAGTGGCCTGGCCAACTCCACCACCCAGTACCAACAGTTGAGAGCAAACTCGGAACCCGAAACCTTAACCACTGAGCTACTGGTGCCCAAATGCTGGTAAAATGTAATATAAATTTTGCAGGAGTTCTTCGGATGTGCGAAGAAGTCCTAAGAATGCGTGTGGAAGGGATCATAAAAAGGAAGTGTGTAAGTATGAAGATCTAGTCTATGAAGTGTTATATTTGAAGTGAGGGTGACAGTTGGAACTATACATTTTTTTTCGGAAGTTTCTGACAGTCTGTGTTTGAACAAAGTACTACCACAAGAGAAAGAAATTCAGTATTGTCATGAATAGAATGGCGGAACAACTTACCATCCTTTGCTTGGTTTTCCATGGTTCTTGAAAACTTCAGTGAATGTAAATAAATTCCAAATAAACCAGTCTAGGTTTTGCTGTATCCTTATTTTGCATAGGTACTGCGAATTCACTCGTCAAGACTCGAATGAAAAAGTGTTTTTGTGTTAAAGGATTACCCCAATTCCTCTTTCGAAAATCGACGGTAGCGATTTTTTAAGATCATTACTTTTTATATATATTTTTTTCTCGTATGGCTGAAATTAAAACTTCTCTCTCTTTTGGCAGTCATAACAAACTTCATCAAATTGAAATCCAACCAATCCAATTTTTATATTTATTATATTAGTTTATAGCAAAGTGTGTGTGATCCAGTTCTCCTTGATCTTGAATAATAGGGTGGAGTGAAAAAATCAAAATTGAGGGGATCTAGATAGTTGTCTTTTGTCCAGGATTAAACTTTAAAACTGATTTTAGGTGGTTGCAACTGTGACTGCTACCAGCCAATTTATACAAATTGTATGTGCGAGTGACCAAAATTTGAACCCAGTGACTTATCTCGGGTTCTGGACATGATAGAAAGACAATTTAAAAACTGTTTGATGTATTTTTTACCTCTGAAGCAGATTAAAACATTTGCAGAGGGCTGCAGGCTCAATAATGCATCAAAAAATCCATATTATATAATTTTTCGCCAAAAATTGCAATTTTCAGCCTTTTTTTAGTAAATTCTTTAGACAGTTTGTGGTAAATACAGTATGTACAATTTTCTACTGAAAATATTACAAATCAACTCAAGATTAATCTAAAGTATCACTCATTAAACAAAGTAATAAAAGATAATCATCTAAACAGCTTCAGAATATTGCATTTTTTGTACTGAACACTTTCATAAGTTTTCTTGATTTTATATTTTGTCGAATAATGCCATCACGACATTCAAATCCTACCACAGTTGAGGAAGCCTCTGTTACAAGTTTAATGCGTCTCTCTACAGCCTGATTATGACGAGGCTGGTTGAGTTTCAGTGCTTTCTTTCTTACGTCTATGAGTTCTTCATTGGTTAGAGATGCTTTGATAGGGGGGCTCATGAATGTCAGGTGAATTTAAGTTGATCATTTTGAGATACCCTTGAGCTTCGTTATCGATTTTAGGCACCATGAATTTCCTGACACTACCATCTCTCACAACACTCAAGTCAGGCTGTAACTCTAGGACTTCAATATCCTCATCTGAATCAATTATCGGGTCACCACCTTCGAAGTTATTGTCTATCACTGTTTCACCTGATTCATTCCTCTGACCAAAAGTACCTTGTTAACTGCGGATTTGTCCCTTTGCTTTGTCCGGAGCGATAGGGCGCGTCCCTCTGTGGCGAATGTGGGAATACACCTTTCTTCGGTGTAAGGGCTTTCTCTGCCCTCGTGGACCATTAGGCCCGTTTGGGGACCCGGCTGATCTCCTGCTTCTTTTTCTCTCTTTCTCCTTTAACCCATTCATTCTGGCTTCTCCCTGTTTTTTGGCGTTGTTCTTTGGACCTTGATTTTGGCCCTTGGGTGTGGGAGGTGGTTGCCCTGTACCCTTGTCGCTTTCCAACCAAACCCAAACCCAAACCCTGTCCCTGCCACTCTTCACCGCGCGTTGGATGAGAGTGGCCGCCTTTCAGGCACAGGGACTGGGTGCGGGTGTATCTCCCCTGCGTGACATCTGTCGGCGGGGGGACCAAGTGTGCCCACACTTCGCCTTTCCCTTGTTGGAGTCGGTGGTGGCTGGATGCGCGCGGGGGATGAAGTTCTTTTTTGTTTTGCTATGGACACTTCTACCCCTCGGCTTACGACTACTGCTTCTCATTCCCGGACTACGCATTCTCTCAACACTCGGGTGGTGGGCAACCAGGCCCTCGAGTCCTTTACCACTGGAAGACCGCAACCTAATGGGGTTGACCCCCTGTGGAAGCGGTACGCTTGCACTCTCCTTTTCCGTTGCCGACCCCAGTCCGTCCCTCGACTACGCCCTTGGACCTACACTCTCTGGAGCAGGGGTCTCGCCCCAGCCCACTTCAGCCACCTTCTGGCAAGTCAAGTTCCACCGAGGACTTGCCCCCACAACCCGGCTTCTTGCTCTCCCCATATGCCCCCCTCACCCGCCGTCAGCCCACCTCCCCACGGAGAGGGCCTCGCGGCGGACGGGGGAGCCGGCATTCACGGCCGTCCTATCGACCGTTGAATATCCCAGTCCATTTCGACTCTACAGCCTCCCTCTCCCTCCCAAGTATCCACAAATTCCTGGTGATTCGGCCTACATCTGGGTCCCTCCCGAACAACTCTGAACGGACGTTCCAGGCGATCCGAACCTACAGCAACTCCAGCCGCTATGACGTACGCCCACAGAGGGATGGCTCCTTCCTCGTAAAATCACGCTCAGCCGCAGAGAAAGCCCTACTCTCCGTCACTGAGGTCCTTGGATGCTCGGTGTCCGTTTCCCCACACCCTCGCCTGAACCAGAGTCAGGGCACTATTTACGCCACCCGCCTATTGTCGGTCGCAGTGAACGAGCTCCTGGAGGACCTCGCACCCCAAGGAGTCACTAAGATCTATCGTTTCACATCCCGACAGGGAGGCACCCCCCCCCCACCCCACGTCTGCTCCTTACTTTCAACACACTAATCCCCCCCGGCCGCATTGTATGGGGTATGGGAGACCGCGCCTCATGCGAGTTTTCTATCCCCCATACGTCCCAGACCCGACCCGTTGCTTCAAATGCAATAAATTCGGACACGTTAGTTCCGCTTGTCGACAGCCGCATCAATTATGTGTTCACTGTGGACGACTCGCTCACCCTGACAGGTGCCCCAACACTCCCAAATGCTCCAACTGTGAAGGCGCACACCCCTCTTCATCCCGAGAATGCCTTTTCTTCAGGTTCGAGGAGGAGGTCCGAGGCCTACAGGTGACGGACTTCCTTAGCCCCCGTGAGGCACGCGACAGGGTGCGGAGACGGGAGGTGAGGCCGGGGGTGTCCTATGCCGCTGCTCTCGGCTCTATCATCTCGGCACGCCGCCCTGGCCTGCCGCCGAAACCCCCCCAAGCCACTGCTCCCTGTTCCCCTCAAAGAAAACCCTCGCAGGACCCGACGGTTTCCTGTCCCCCCACCATTCCTCCTCTTCCCGCACCTCACCTGCCACGAATCCCCCAGACACGGTGTCTGGGACCAGGACACCCAGGTCCCATCCACCTCAAACCCCGCCTTCCCAGTACCCCCTGCACACGCCCGAACCTGCCGCCCGGAGCAAGCCGTCGAGGCGGAGACGCCGGAGCGTGTCACCGGACCCTCCGGCTTTCCAACGTCTCTCTCCCTCTTCCCCTCGGACCAAGAAGACGGCTCGGATCCTCACTCCGCCCACCACGTCTACTATGTCCATCTCTCCCCATCGCAGAAGTCCCACCACTCTACCCCCACAGACTCTGACAATAGTGGCTGAGATCCACGACCCGCCCCGGACGACGGGACCCAGTCCGAACAATATCCTCTCCCCCGAGGATCCGGTGGATGCGGCCGTGGCGCAGCTGCACGGTGTGACCGAGGGAAGCTCGGCCGCGCCCACGCCCACGAGTCTTATGGATCTGCCCTTACCTCCTGGTGCCATTTTCTCCACCCCTCCACGAGACTACTCTGATTCACCTCCTTCCACCCCCGTACCTATTCCCCCAACATCCCCGGCCCCATTCTTGTCAGCTACCCTGTGTACGCCCTCCCTCCCACCCGCCCGGTCCTTTTGGTACCCCTTATCACCACCTCGAGTCCGCCATGAGACCCCGGACAGGCGGGGTAGCGCCACTTTTGGGGCTACCGTGCCCCCTCCTGGTCGACCATAGAAGCCCGTCACAGTACATCCGACCCTCTCAGCCCACGATGTTCCTCTGCCTGCCGTGATCCACGCCTCCGGTCTCGCTCGGCCGACTCGATCCCGCCACCTCCGCGGGGTTCGACAGGCCGACCGATTCCTTCCCTGGTGAACGGTAGATAGCCAGCCATGCTCCCGACCAAGCCTTCAATTTCGCGAACTCCGGATCTCCCTTCATACTCCAACCTCCTAGCACCTACACCTTTACCCATCTCCCTTCATCAACTAATGGATCCGCCGAAAACCACAATAGTCCACTGGAACTGTCGAGGAATATTCGCAAATTATGAAGGCCTTACCTCCCTGCTTGCCACTTCCCGTCCGGTGTGTGTCTGTCTCCAGGAGCTAATCCTGGGGACCAGGCCCATGCCCTGCCCTACTGGTTATTTTTGCACCGCCACCCCGCCTCCTACCTGCACTCGAAGGGGAGCTGCCATCCTCGTACACCACGCAGTTCCCTTCTACAACCTCTCCATCCGGTCCCCACTACAGGTGACTGCCGTCCAGCTCTCCCTGGATAGACAGTACACCGTCTGCTCCATCTACCTCCCCCCCCACGCTCAAGTCTCCCGCGACGACCTGGTGGAAGTCGTGGAACAACTACCTAGGCCCTTCCTACTGCTGGGCGATTTCAATAGTCGCCACCCCTTGTGGGGCGACACACGCACCACCTATATGGCCCCAACCCTGATATCCGTCATGACCGAACTCTCCTTCGAGTGCCTCAACAATGGCTCCTACTTTTTACCATGCCACCACCTGCACTCCATCCTGTATAGACCTGTCCCTCGTTTCAACTGATGCCCTCCTAGACTTCACATGGCAAGTCCTCCGAGAGGACCATGGAAGTGACCATCTCCCCATACAACTCACCTTTAATCGACCCGACCAGACTGTTCGGGTACCGGTAAGGTGGGTTACTACCAACGCGAATTGGGCCCGCTTCCGCGACAACACCTATACCACCCTTACAACTGCCTACTTCCCATCCATCGACGAGTGCATCGCTTACTTCGAGTCCGTCGTTCTAGCGGCCGCAAGCACTAGCGTACCACAATCCTCCGCCTACCCCCGCGCCCGACGGGTGCCTTGGTGGACCCCGGAGTGCGCGGAGGCCGTGCGCGCCAAGAAGGCGGCAACTCGGCGCTTCTACCGGACGCGACTCCCCATCCATCGCACGGAGATGCAGCGGGTCAGGGCCATCGCCCGCCGCACAATGAAGACAGCGCGCCGAACCTCTTGGCGTGCCTTTGTGTCCGGCATCACCGCCAACACACCTTCGGCTACCATCTGGAAGAAGGTGCGTGGTGTCGAGAGGCGACATGTCCCCTCCCGACCCCCGGTCCTCCGGACTAACGACGGACTCCTATGTGAACCCAAGTCGGTGGCTGACCACCTTGCTTCTACCTTCGCCGCCGTTTCTTCCTCTACAGCCAATTCCGTACCCGCCCCTGACGATAGCCCCTCTCCACCGTCCATAGACAGCACCTACAACCGATTGTTTACCATGCGTGAACTACAGGCGGCTTTGGCCTCTCGACGATCCCCTTGTCCCGGTCCGGACGGTATTCCGTACGGCATGCTCCAGCACATCCACTCTACCTTACAAATTTTCCTGCTGGATCTATACAATCGCATATGGATAGAGGGCGCCTTCCCCTCTAGGTGGAAGGAGGCCCACGTCATCCCTATCCCCAAACCCGGCAAAGATTCCCTGGACCCCACAAACTACAGACCAATCGCCCTGACGTGTTGTGCCTGCAAGATCCTCGAGAAAATGGTTGCCACGCGATTATCGTTCGTCCTTGAACATAACAATTCCTTCCCGTCTACCCAGTCCGGCTTCAGACAATTCCGCTCCACTACTGATCCCCTCCTGCTTCTCAGCCGAGACATACAGGATGCTTTCGACAATGGACAGTTCGTACTGTCAATTTTTTTTGACATCCAGAAGGCCTATGACACCACCCGTCGAGCAATGATCCTCGGTCAGCTCCGACATCTGGGCCTCGTCGGAGCCATGCCGACCTTCATCAGAGGCTTCCTCTCTTCCCGGACTTTTAAAGTCCGGGTGGGCTCAGTCCTCTCTGACACCTTTGTGCAGGAGGACGGGGTCCCACAGGGAAGCATCCTCAGTGTTCTCTGCTTCTCCGTTGTGATGAACACGGTCTCACAATGCCTTCCACCCGCCATCCGCTCTTCCATTTACGCGGATGACCTTGCAATCTACTTCGCAGGGCGAGAACCGTCTGTTGTTCAACGACAGATACAGCTCGCCATCTACTGGGTGGAAAGGTGGGCGACGTCGGTGAGTTTCCGCCTCTCCATCCCTAAGTCTAAGTGTATGGTCTTCAGTAGAAGAAGACCCACAGCCCTTCCTCTACCCTCTGTCACATTATACGGCAGGCCTCTTGAGGTGGTACCCTCCACGCGTTTTCTGGGCATGACCCTAGACCGACGGCTCAATTGGGTTCCCCATCTCGAGTACCTAAAGCAATCCCTTCGACGCCCCCTCGCTCTCCTGGATCACCTCTCTCACACCACATGGGGTGCAGATCGACGCTCTCTTCTTCGCCTTTACACTTCCATAGTGCAGTCGAAGCTGGACTATGATAGTGCAGTTTACGGTTCAGCCTCCACCGCCCGCCTCCGTATCCTGGACCCGGTACTTAATAGAGGCATCCGCCTCGCCACCGGTGCCTTCCGCTCCTCCCCAGCCTCCAGCCTCCATGTGGAATGCGATCATCTCCCTCTCGCCCTCCGACGGGGTCTTCTCCTCATGAGGACATACCTCCGTGCACAGAGGCTACCTTCTTCGCTTCTGGGCACGGTGGTTTCAGAACTACCACCTCAGGGACGGAGCTGGCACTTCACTGAAGCGGTCCGCTCTTTCCTTAATCTGTTCAACATGCCCGCCCCCTCAGTTATCCCCATTTCATTCAGCATCTACCCCCCTTGGATCCTCACCCCTATCAAGTTTTGCAAAGATCTGTGTACCCTACCGAAGACTACCACGAGCGCCATGATATACAGGTCACTCTTCCGCGAACACTCAACCCAACACCCGGACGCAGTCGCCATTTACACGGATGGTTCCCGCTCGGAAGCCGGTGTGGCCTCCTCAGCGGTGATTCTGTCCCAACCGCTTTCCCGGGGCGTCGGCCTGCCCCGCGAGGCCTCCGTTTTTTCGGCGGAACTTTTCGCCATTACGGAGGCCCTCGATATTGTGCGCACCCACTCTGCCAGCTCTTTCGTCATTTATTCGGATTCCCAAAGTGCACTCCTCTCCCTGGAAAGATTTAACTCCCCCCACCCGCTCGTCTGTACCATCCAGCAAACCTTCCACTGTCTAACGACCCTCCAACACAAGACAATCGCCTTCTGCTGGGTCCCGGCTCATGTCGGCATCCAGGGTAACGAGGCGGCGGATCGCACAGCAAAGACGGCCTGCTCACTGCCGGCCTCCTCCCGACCCCTCCCTTTCTCCGACTTCTTCCCGACTTTCCGCTCCCATTTCCGCTCCATATGGCAGCGGGAATGGGACCAGGCCACACAAAATAAACTCCACACGATCAAGCCACGAATAGGGTACTGGGCCTCCTCATTCCACCGGTCCCGCCATAAGGAAGTAATCCTAGCCCGTCTCCGCCTAGGCCACACCGGCATCACCCACGGACACCTTATGGCGAAATCGCCAGCCCCGCTTTGCCCTACCTGCCATACCCCTATCATTGTCATACACCTGGTGGAATGCACAAAGTTGTCTGCTCTTCGTCGCAGGTGTTTCCCCCTCTCGGCCGAAGATCCCATACCTGACCGGCTACGATCCATACTTGCCGACGGCCCCCACTTTTCAACGGAAGCGATTCTCTTCTTCCTTACTCACTCCCAGCTGCTCCATCGCATTTAAAACCGTACCCCTCCTACCCACTATCCAGCGACTGACCCTTACTCACTCCCCTAGTCTACCACCCCCAACACAGTAACATCACCCACTCATCGCCTCGCCGAGATATGTACCGCTCCTTTTAGGTACGAATCTGCGGTAAATCAGAGAAGGAAAAAAAAAAAACCGGATTTGTGGGTCTGAATCAACAAGCATGGCAATTAATACATTCTCAGGGTGAGCATAGTATGCATTTTGGTAGAGGATTTTTAGGGCTATCTCCCTGTCTTCCTTGTGAGAAAATTTCAGGATCTATTGGAGCATATCATAAAAGTTCTTAGCTCCATCTGTGCATCGATACTCCTTCTTGATCTGGAACCAACTTGGAAAATTGACCAAGATACGAAACTGCATGTGTGACCAGAACTTTGGAAGGCTTCCTTTGAGATGTATAAAATCTGAGGATTCTACATGCCAGAGTCAACCACCTTCAATGACAGATCAGTCGAACTTCAAGGAGCTCAAGGTCAGGATCAACACAGCCAAGCATAACAGCCATACAGATTCTGAAGCATAATACTGTTCAGTGCTGAGGTCCTCCAGTACTTCGTTAGGAATAACTGGAAATTTTGAATTCCTAATTGGCCCGAATGAAATCACATCCCACTGAAATACACTTCCACCAAGTTCAACCCCTATCTTTCCTGAAAATGAGTCTGGGCTCTTTGTTGTTCCATCCAGAGTAACAAAGACGTGATGAAGCGGGAGCTCATTACAGTGTAGTAGGCAAATGCTCCACTGCAAATGTCTACCAAGCAGTTCTTCCAGGCATCTGATAGCTCCACCATTTGAACTGGTCATTGTATTAGTCCCATCAGATCCTATCATGGCAAGTTTGGTTTGTAATTCAGTGTCTTTGAGGGTCTTGTATATCTCTGTTGCAATAGTCAATCCCTTGCCATTACTGGGAGTCACGTGTGAGAAGTAGAAATCACCTGAAATAGTATTCAGAAATTAGAGAGAATTTTTTAAATATTTAGGGTTTATATCTATTTTCCAATTTCTATATCCAAAATTCATCTTAATAAATATTTTGAGTAATATCTGTTACAAAATGCAAACTAAAGATCAAAATTTTAAATCTTACCAGGTTCTTCTGTAATATTTGCCATTCACTTCAACTGTCACCATTGTTGTATCTTTGCGACCATCCACATAAATAGCATCCATCAATTCAAACGATTTACCCTCCTCTTTTCTTATGGCTTTACGATATTTTTCACATTCTCTTCTCGGCTTGTTCCTGCCAGGGATGGGGTCAAATACTCTTGTACTTATATTTGAAGGTATTTTAAATACCTTTGGAAAGTATTTGTATTTCGAGATTTCCAATCAAAAGTGTTTGTGTTTGTATTTGAAATATTTTGAAAAGTATTTAAAACTTCCAAATACTTTTGAAGTACTTTAAAAATACTTTTGCAAATAGTTATACAAATTCCTATAACATTTTGTCCTAGCTTTCATTGTTGAACATTTAAAAATAAAAATATTGATAGGTATTATAGCTTTGTAGGTTATCTACAAGATCCTTATCTTTGGCAATATATATTATACAGTACGTAATTGTGTGTTGGACTGTTGGTTACCCTGGAACAGAGTTTACATTTAGGTTGCTTTGTGAAATTTAGTCAGTTCTTACTTGAACAGTGACTGGTATTTGTATTTGTAAAAGTATTTGTAAAACTGTTTGACATTCTTATAATAGAGACGTGGGGGGAGCATTAGTTATTACAAAATAATTTATATAAATAATTTATTTCTTTATCAAAGGATAGCCAATTCGAGCGGAGATGGTATGCTCTGTGGACAAAGATTTTAATTGAATTTACTTTATATTTAAAGGGAATATAACTAAAATAATTAGTACCCAATCCTGTATACTGTATGTAGGTTTTCTGTATACCGAAGTGTGAAAGTTATTATTTTTCTTTGATATTAAAATATCAAGAAGACTTAGCGTGTCATCAACTTCTTTATCTACTGTAAACCTGATGTTTGCATGTTGTGAATTCAAATATGTTGAAAATGACTACCTGATCTTGAGTATCAAAAAGCATAAATGTGTCAACAACATATCTTCTATAAAAAAATAGGCTTAAACTCTATAGGGCATTGTTCCAGCCACTTCTTTTCGTGGTAGCAGAGGAGTGCATTTGCTAAGATGGGTCCCACTGGACCACCACCCATTGCTATTCCATATATATTCGCAAACGCCTTCCGTTCTTTTCATGATGCTCGCTGGCTTCATGACTGCCCCATTTCCTTTAAACCAGTTTTTTACCATAGATATGTACATGACACCTTTTTCTTATTCCAACACCCTTCTCAGGTTGACCAATTTTTGAGTTAGTTAAACTTCAAACATCTTACCATTAAATTTATAAAGTGGAGCAGAATGCCCAGTTAGCTTTCTTGGACATAAATATTCGTAGAACTAATAATAATTTTAAAACCTCCGTATCGTATACCGTAAGAAAACTTTCACCAGTCTAGGTACACATGTTTTCAGAGATGTTCCTTTTCGCTTTAAAGTTAATTCTTTTAAAACCCTTATTGACCCCGTGTCCGTGTATTGAAGATCTGTTCTGGTTATTTTTTTCATTCTGAGATGTGTTTTTAATTGATTATTTTAGCTCCAATTCTTATCCAAAGGACTTGATTATGAAACACATTCGAAGTTATTTAATTCATCATTTTAAACCCCAACTGCCCATTCCCACTCTTCAAAAAAAGATATATACTCGTATCTCTGCCATTTTATGGCTATTTGAGCCAAAGAATTGAAGAAGACCTGAAACACTTGCTCGTACTTAAGGTACGGGTCGATGAGCAGCGTAACATTAGTAGTTGCACTTCTTTGCCACTGAGTAAACCAGCCAAATCCTCAATCCGTGAACACTGTGAAAGTGACAACCATCCATTTCATAACAAACTCTCAATTTTAACCACCTTGCAAAATGAAACACACTTGAGAATTATGGAGTCCTTGTATATATATATATATATATATATATATATATATATATATATATATATATATATGTATATATATGTATTATAGATATATATATGTATATATATATATATATATATATATATATATATATGTATATATGTATATATATATATATATATATGTATATATATATATATGTATGTATATATGTATATATATATATATGTATGTATATATATATATATTATATATATATATATATTATATATATATATTATATATATTATATATATATGTATGTATGTATGTATTTAGTGTGGACCAAAAAAATGAAGGTTTAAAAATCTTTGTTCCACATGAGTAATGTTATTCCTTTTGCTTACCTTAATCAAATTACAAAATTTGAAACCCTTACGTCAAGTTTTAGGGGTCCCGAGAAAATTGCACTTTTCCTTTTAATGCTGAAAAAATTAGTTTTTCCTCATTTTCATAAGTTCTGCTTTATTTTTTGTTGGAAATTCTTTACGATTCTTGAAAACTGTTTTGAGCAGGTATTGTTTGTCCTCTTCTTTAGTTGTCACTGCTTGATTAAATTTTTCAATCAATGCAACACCCCGCTCAGCTGTGTCATTTGTCACTCTAAGGGCACGAACTCTAGCACAGCCTCTTTGGTACTCAGGATCTATTCCCCATGTTGATGCAGAATTTTCAGTGAAGAGAGAATTGAGATGTAGAGCATCAAAAAGAGATTTAGTCCTTGAAGTAACAAAATCAGAAATCCTTTTCTCTTTAAAAGAAGCTAGGGTTACCTTTGCTTCTAAACGTTTCAGTCCCTTATTTCTTGGAGGCATTTTGATATTATTTCGCATTTGCTCCTTTTCTTCAAGGGATATGCTTTTGTCAAAGAAGCTTAATCCAACAAGTGTTTCTGAGAGGTACCACAGATGTCGTTTAATGGCATTTTGGGCTTGCTTGATAACACTTGATATCAAAGAATTTTCCTCCATTATTGCAAGATCTTGCAAAAATTTAAGATCAACATTTGGGGCTTCCTCTGGTTGAAAAGCTTTTGCCCAAGATTTTGCGTATACCAATGCAACAAATAAACAAATTTCTGTTATTGCATCAAGTTCTTTTTTAGTCATCTTAAATTGATTTTGGAGAAGAAAAAGCTTAAATGCATAAATTCCTTTTGCCATCCATCTTGCATGATGGTACGCTCCAGGTCTCTTCAAGGGAGTATTAGAAATGCTTTCTTCTCCAAAAAACAAGAGAACAAGTTGAAAAAATTCTTTATAATCATCTCTTGGCTGTTTAGAGTTGAGTGCCTCCTTCATGATTAAGACTGTTTGATTTTTTAAATCTTGAACTCTTTCAATTATTCTGCAGCTTTGGGAATCAACAGCAGTTGTGATTTGAGAATGATCCATAAAATCCCATTGAGTTTTGAATCTTTTGAAGATTGGAATATCAGGTTCAGAGGAATGGCCCATAGAAGTCCGGAAGACTTGAGATAGGACAATCTCATAAATATGGTGTCTGCAGGCTAAATATAAAAGCTCTTTTGGGTCATTCTCTGTCAGATCAACCAGTGCCTAACACCCTCATCTCTCAGATTTTGCTGAAATTTGGTTTATAGGGAGTTTGTGGCCCTGAATCCATTTCTGAAATTATAAGGTCAATCCGACCAACGGTTCAAGAGATATGACCTCGGGAAATTTGAGGTCACTTGCGAGGTCACTAACATTTGGCGACCCATAACTTGGGTAATAATGGTCACAATTATATAAAAGTATATATATTTAGAAT
The DNA here is from genome assembly GCA_023014485.1 of Bathynomus jamesi. Taxonomy (NCBI): domain Eukaryota; kingdom Metazoa; phylum Arthropoda; class Malacostraca; order Isopoda; family Cirolanidae; genus Bathynomus; species Bathynomus jamesi. Next base: position 78,108 of record JAJOZX010013017.1, read on the forward strand.
CAGAAAACGACAAGGAATCCAAATATGCAAGTTTTAGAACTCTAGGTTGAAAAATAAAAAAGTTACACTGTAACCAAAATTTGAGGTCACGATTTGACCTCTGGGGTATCAAATGAGAATTTTTTTTTTAAATGTAAGAAATGAAGGCATAGGCATTGGCTATTAGAATCAGCAAAAAAAAGTTTGTTTATGTTAGTATTTTTCATGTAACTAACATATAAGTGAACACCATATTCATAAGTTGTGCGTCAATTCTACCTATTTTTTCACACTTAAGCTCATAATTTGACCTATAGAAATTAAAATTACATTTTTTTATAGATATAAAAACAAAGGCAAAAAATGTAAAATTGTATTTCACTGCTAATCTACACTGGCAATAATAGTTATAATAGTGAAAGGGGAAGACCTACTTAGAGGATTCATGTGCTAGCCTAATACAATTTTTGCATGCTCGATGCTCTCATCAATTTCTTTTTGTGGAAAAATGTATTGAATTCTGCTGCCTCCTCTTAGGGTAGGACAACTCATTACAGTTAGTATATGATGTCCTGGCACTGCACATGAATCCTTGTTTGATGGATAATAATATGCACTTGATCCTGATGACCCAGAGGGATGTAGAAAGTTCACAGTGAAATCATCAAACTCTTCACAATATTCCTCCACAATTCCATACCAAACTTGCATGTCATAAATGCAGCCAACATACTCTCCTGGTTTGACACATTTTAGGTTACCAAGCATTGCAGGTTCATTAGTAAAATGACTTTTCCTTATTCTTTTCTTTTCTCCAATGCCACTTGAAATGGGATACACCATCAGTTCTTCCTTGTTTAGGGGAACAAATCTATGATATTTCTGAGTTCCAGGAATAGCCCTACTATCCTTGAATCGATGTTCCAACCGTTCTTCTGCATCTCTCAAATCAGCTGTAGTTACAAAGAAAAAATTTATCTTCTTGCTCAAGTTTTCTTCACAAAACTGAAACATGTGTTCTGGTGTAAGAATTTGCCTCTCTGTAGTTCTCTGCAAACTGGCACGAGCAGTAGCTCTTTTCACTGTTCCTCCAATCCCATCACATGCATTTTTGCCATGGGATGTAGCAAAGAAGTGCCATTCACAAGACAGACCAAAATCCTCTTCATGGTAACAGAGATTTGTGAAGTTGTATCTGTTCTTATATTGGCCAGCACATCCATCTGAGAAATAGTGCACCTTCTTCAATTGTGGGCATCTGAATTTAACATATGTCATAAGCTTCAATATGAATGAGTAAACCATTATAGTGTGTGTTTTAGTGATGCAGATAAGAAACAGACACTAAAATGGCTAAGTTCCTGGTCTGCAGATGATCTATAATAGATGACAAAAGGGTGAACTGTACACTGTGAATTGTCCCAGTGAAACCCTTGGGCAGCATCCTGGACAATGAAAGAATAATTCTCAGAGAAATCACCTACTATAACTACCTCGCTCTGAGGTGGTAGTGTTTCTTTCAACTGCTTGAAGTACTGTGATTGTTGCTGAGCAACAAAGTGATGACGAACCATGCGGGATATTTTCATGCTTAGGGATGATAAGTATTCATGAAGTGGCTCCACCTTATCAACCATTGTACAACGGTCAACAGTCACCCATTGCTTGTAAGATATTTCATTTGGAGCTGATTTCACACTGTCAAGTAACTCAAGAAAATCCAGGACACCCTCTTCTCTTGGGCAATCATTGCAAAGTTGCATCATGCAAGTCTCTCTTTCTGTACTGCAGACACTGTAATCCATAAGATCCTTGTATGAAAGACCTCTTTCTCCCAATGCAGCCAGCTGCAATTTTGGATTTTGATGGTATGTGCAGACACAGACAGAATGAGTCCCACCACTACCGGCAAGCACACAATATGATGGCCGTAATTTTGCAAATGTGGAAAATCCTATTTTGGGATTCTTTTCATCATTTTTATATAGTTCAAACATCTCTCTTAAATTCCCGAGGACCAATCGTTTTTGCACCTTCATTGCACCTTCAGCACTGATAACTTTCACGCAATCCTTTTGGCCAGGACACATACGACTAACCTCTTCTGACTCATAGAATCTTCTAACTATATCTTTGTGTTCTTCAGATATCACTTTTCCTTTGCTCATTAGTGGAATCTTCGGAAGGATTCCATGTTCTGATTTAAGTGAACGGCTTCTTTTCACCATGTATGTTGTAGTTTGAAAGAAACTAGCTGTTTTTTCAATTGTGTATGGTGAGAGAGTCAATATTTGTAGTTTGTGATGGTGACATTTGCTCTCCAGGAATGACTGTTTCAATTCATTCATTAATTTGTCTAGATGTTTTTCAGATTTAGTTTCAGGTTTTGAAGTATCACTTACCTCCTCGGTAATTTGAACACCATAACTGAGTTCTAGCCTCTCCTTCAGGTGTTTCTGAGCAGATGATAGCTTACCACGAGCCTTGCGCTTTTTCTGGCTTAATGACAGCCCTTCTGAAAAGAACAGAAAAAAAGGTTTCACACACCTGAATATTAGTAATTAAATATTAATTATAGTACCTTAAATGCTATATAATTGGCTATATAGTAGATCAAACAGACCTTGTAGTAAAGTATAAGTTATTATATTAATTTATTACTTACTTTTTTTAACTGGTGTTTGGTCCAGAAATGCTAGAACTGGTTCAACTGAAGTTGAAGGATTTTCCTTTATCAAGCAATCACTGTCATTGTCCAGATCTTGAATTGAAGAGATGTTACTCAAGCCACTGATAGTAGATGATTCATTTGAATCCTGCTCAGACTCGTTGTTTTCAGTGGTACTAAGTATAGTGGGGTTTTTCATTATCAGTGTCCAGCAGTTCACACACAACAATGAGTCTTTTTTCACTCTTCCAGCACATTTTTCAACAAGTACATCAGTCACTTTTCTAAGATTGATTGTTATGCGTTTCTTGTGTTTTTGAATAGGGTCCTGGCAGTATTTCAAGTGCCGAACCATTGTATTTTGATCTGTAAAGATATAGGATTTACAATTAGGTAATATATATTTTTTAGAAAATATATAGCTATACACACTTAATATTTTAGGCCTTGATAGTCTCTGAGGCTCATTAAAACACCATACCCACCAGCCACCCACAGTGCTGGCTGGAACTGTACTAACCTGTAGACAAGGAATTTTGTAACTATCTGTGTTGATTCTGCACTTAGACAAGTAGCAACATGTTTCAACAGGTTTGTTTAGGCTACATGTGAGCTTAGTCTCCCCCTTTCACTATTATAACTATTATTGCCAGTGTAGATTAGCAGTGAAATACAATTTTTATTAAATTCTTGGAGCTTGAGGTCAAATTGATAGCTAAGATATAAAAATTCCTTGAAATGACAAGCAACTTATAAATATGGTGTTCACTTATAAGTTAGTTACATGAAAAGTACCAACATAAACAAACTTTTTATGATTGTTTCTATTAGTCAAGAACTCTGACTTTGTTTTTTATATCTATAAAAAATGTAATTTTAATTTCTATAGGTCAAATTATGAGCTTAACTGTGAAAAAATAGGTAGAATTGACGCACAACTTATGAATATGGTGTTCACTTATATGTTAGTTACATGAAAAATACTAACATAAACAAACTTTTTTTTGCTGATTCTAATAGCCAATGCCTATGCCTTCATTTTTTACATTTAAAAACAAAATTCTCATTTGATACCCCAGAGGTCAAATCGTGACCTCAAATTTTGGTTACAGTGTAACTTTTTTATTTTTCAACCTAGAGTTCTAAAACTTGCATATTTGGATTCCTTGTCGTTTTCTGATTCTAAATATATATACTTTTATATAATTATGACAATTATTACCCAAGTTATGGCTCGCCAAATGTTAGTAACCTCGCGAGTGACCTCAAATTGCCCGAGGTCATATCTCTTGAACCGTTGGTCGGATTGACCTTATAATTTCAGAAATGGATTCAGGGCTCACAACCTCCCTATAAACCAAATTTCAGCAAAATATGAGAGATGAGGGTGTTAATTTCAATTTTTTTTGGTTGATCTGACAGAGAATGACCCTATTGTGAAATTTCAAGTACAAGTACTTGAACCCAAGCTTGACCGAAAGTACTTAGTCGTGATCATATGACTAGGATATACAGTTTGAACACCACCAAGGTGTTCACAAAGATTGTTTAACTCGTTAACGCCCAACGTCTTCGATGACGCTGGCTACAGATGTAGTCATTGGGTCTATATGGTTATATATGTTTACTTATTTTATGGAGAGATTCTAGTTACTGTTTTATGGCAAAAATATTGTACTAAGGGCATAAAGGGTAAAGGACTATCCAATATTACACATTAGATTCCCTAATTATAAAATTCTCTAATTCGGTGGGGCGTCAATGAAAATGGTTTTGGGGGGGACTAAAAATTAACGTTTGTGAAGTTCACTGAGTGTTTACTGCGTTTTATTCTTCAAAACATTGAAATTATTTAATTTATTATTTTTTTTTTTTAACTAAGATTTTGAAAGGAAATTTAAGGTGGTATGCTGCTAAAATATATAACGGTCGCATATATGTAATAAAACATTCTTCAAACATCTGGAAAATAAAGGACAGTATGTATGTTAATTAATGGAGTTTATGGGGTACCTTATACCGAGGTGGGGGTAACACATAGGGCGCCAATGCTGAAACTTAAATTATAGGTTTCCCGTGCACATAATACGAAGAAAAATGTATTTTTAAGGAAGATTCTTTTCTAGTTTTATTGTTTAAAATCAAATTTGCAAAAGTATATTCCAGGTTTAAGGTAAATATTCGGCCATGAAAATTTGGCGCCCTACATGCCCGAAATAAGCACGTCAGATATGGATTTTTAAGAAAGTGGTAAATTCAAATGTTTATAAAGAAACAATTAGCAATGATAGGCCTGAACATTTTTTTGAAAAATGGAGAGAAAAGGTGACATTTGCGAACAAGACTATCATTTTAAAATTTTATTTGCGCATTTCTTAGCAAAAATTGGTTGAACATGGAGACTCGCGAAAATGCGAGGCCAAAGTTTTTTTGAAGGCTATGTATGGATTTTTAGCACAAATGAAGACCGAAGTGCGAATTTATATATTAGAGAGAGAGAGAGAGAGAGAGAGAGAGAGAGAGAGAGAGAGAGAGAGAGAGAGATTCTTTCTTCCACGCCATCATCAAACATTCTTAGAAGAAACACGTGGTCAAGGAACCAGAAAATGAAAACGTCCGTTTCTTCCCAAAAGGCCCGCGAAAGCAAGCCCTTATCAACTAAAGGACGCGTGGAAGGCGTCTCAAGATATGGGAGGAAGTCCGCGTCACAGAAACTATATAAGCGAGATTCCATTGACACGCATTCTCACTTGTTCATTTGTCGTTCGTCATTTTCTCGTCTTGCTCTCCTCCTTCGCGAGCAGAAACTCGTCACGTCAATCGCCCTCTGGCTTCCCGCCGGAGGAGCGGCCTGCTGTTCCTTCAAGGCTTTCGATCCATCGTCAAGTAAGACCTTCCGCCGTCTGCCTGTAGAAGCACTTCTTCGAAGCCCAGCGCCGTTTCGACTTCAGCCGGCTTGTCCCTCAAGCATCATCTCAACTCTACACGAAGCGAATCAACACTTGAAGCGACCGGTACCCGTTGAACAAACTTCAATGGGACGGTCAGCATCACCTCGGGCCTACGTTCTACAAGGTCAACCTTCAAGTATCTTCTCCATCTCAAGAGGCCTAATCGACACGACCAAAACCGTAATCGTATAGCATCATGCTATTGTGTTCAATCATGTAATCCGCAAATGCTTTGCATCCGTTTATTTATGTGATTTATTTAAGCATTCATTATTGACGGCCGAATCCACTTCCCGTGTACTAAACGCACGTGCATTTTTATATCATTTACTAGGCCCATTCAGTGTTCCACTTATGCGTAAGTCTAGCCTACCTAATCCATTTACAGTGTACCAATTTAACGTGCATAATTTCCATTATCATTTGGCTGCATCATTTATTCCATGTTCATTCATGCATAACCTTTAGCCTACTTAATCAGTGTGTTACGTATTCTATTCAGTGTACTAAACGCACGTGCATTCTTTGTCATTACTTGGCCCATTCAATGTTCCATTTTGCATGCCATTTGCTACCATAAATGAATGTATTACTTGTCAATTAACCCTTTCAGCCCTGAATTTTTTGTAGGGTTAAGTTATGAATGCGTGTATTTGAAACGTTAGCAATTGGCATCTTCAGTCCTTAAAGGGTTAAGCTCTTAACCATTCCTCTTATTGGCTAAGCTCCATGTCATCTTAGCATAATATAAAGGTCGTTAAATAATTGTTATTCACTATAATTATTGTTGGTCATTGTTATTCACTGTGAACAAATAACCGATTTATTTTCTTAATTAAATACAAAACAATAAGGTGCTTTTTATAACCTTAACAATATTTGCTTAGGTGTAATCCAAGCTGGTGAACTCGAAGCAATTCGTATCAATCAGAAATATTATAGTAGACCTACTCCATTAGCCACTTTCAACCGGTGATTCTGTAGGACATCATAAATTGTTAACCCAGCCTGTCATTCTAACAACTTGCATCAATTAATCACTAGCACTGAATTAGTCATTATCACCTTAAACGGCTAAAACTAGGCCCACTATAAACTGGTTAACCCTGGAGTGACTCGAACGTTATTTTACGTTATTTTTTCACATGATCCTTGTGTTTAGCTATTACTGACCATTTCATTTTCTGCGGCCATATCAAATAACTTCTATGTAAATATGGTATTCATAAATCCAAAGTGAAATTAACTAGGCCTACTTGCAAACAGTGACTTTCGTTTCGTGCGGTACGTTATTAACTAATGCCTTACTGCCTCGCCGTCATGTGCATTGCGTCCCTTTGAGTCGAGTCTCGCTGCCTCCTGACGGTAGGGACGCGGCGACCCCTTGGAGAAGCCACCAATGGCATTGGGTCCTGCCCCGCCGTCACACGGATCGTGGAGGGACTTACGGAACTCACCACCGAGCATCTCAGGACAACACTCACCCCCAACCCCCACAGCGCTACAGTCAGTCCCAAATTCGCTTCAAACGGCGCATTCTTTCGTCACCACCTCGTCCAAAAATATTCAACGGTCTCTTTTCGGCCGTTGTACGGTAAATCATTTGGCGGTAAACCTGACGACGCGCCCTATTACACCAGCGAATTCTTCCTCAAGCACGACGTGTATTTCTCTCCCGACTCCTACGGGAAGGCCAAAAACAGGAAAACATTCCTTCAAGTAAACAAGCAGGCGTCCACGCAACAAAATGGCCGTACTGCAAAACAGACACTTCAGAGACACAGGGTTGGCGATCCCCTACCTTCTTCAGCTGTCTCTTTCCATCATTCCGTGGATTTACTACTACTGCTTGGGTACTTGAACGACGTTTTTCTCCCCCTTCGGCAGGAGCGACTTCAACGAGAACAGCCACGCGACGAGTTTTGGGCATCGCATTCGAACTCAACATAGTTCCCCCTGCCCCCTCTCGTTTCCTCCGTTCGCTCCTCATTACTCCACATTCCTGCCGTACCCCGACCCCTCTGCGGAACCCCCACCCGATACAGCAGCGCCTCTTCCGACCATCTCCCCGCTCCAAGACGACCCTTCACTCGCTCCTGCGTCAGGAATTCCACAACATACCAGGCCAAGCGTCAAATCTCGGAGTGGCCCCATCAGGTCTCCCTACAGAATGGCATTTCTTCTTAGTATCGTTCCTTCGTCTCTGAGAGGGAACTACTTGTAGAGGAGCGACAAGAAATAGACTAACAGGTAGAAAAATTCATTCTTCCACGCCATCATCAAGCATTCTTAGAAGAGACACGTGGTCAAGGAATCAGAAACAATGAAAACGTCTCTTTCTTCCCAAAAGGCCCGCGAAAGCAAGCCCTTATCAACTAAAGGACGCGTGGAAGGCGTCTCAAGATATGGCGAGGAAGTCCGAGTCACAGAAACTATATAAGCGAAATTCTACTGATACACATTCTTACTTGTTCACTTGTCGTTCGTCATTTTCTCGTCTTGCTCTCCACCTTCGCGAGCAGAAACTAGTCACGTCAACCGCCCTCCGGCTTCCCGCCGGAGGAGCGGCCTGCTGCTCCTTCAAGGCTTTCGATCCTGCAGAAGCACTTCTTCGAAGCCCAGCGCCGCTTCGACTTCAGCCGGCTTGTCCCTCAAGCATCATCTCAACTCTACACGAAGCGAATCAACACTTGAAGCGACCGTTACCCGTTGAACAAACTTCAATGGGACGGTCAGCATCACCTCGGGCCTACGTTCTACAAGGTCAACCTTCAAGTATCTTCTCCATCTCAAGAGGCCTAATCGACACGACCAAAACCGTAATCGTGTAGCATCATGCTATTGTGTTCAATCATGTAATCCACAAATGCTTTGCATCCGTTTATTTATGCGATTTATTTAAGCATTTATTATTGACGGCAGAATCCACTTCCCGTGTACTAAACGCACGTGCATTTTTATATCATTTACTAGGCCCATTCAGTGTTCCACTTCTACGTAAGTCTAGCCTACCTAACCCATTTACAGTGTACCAATTTAACGTGCATAATTTCAATTATCATTTGGCTGCATAATTTATTCCATGTTCATTCATGCATAACCTTTAGCCTACTTAATTAATCAGTGTGTTATGTATTCTATTCAGTGTACTAAACGCACGTGCATTCTTTGTCATTACTTGGCCCATTCAGTGTTCCATTTTCCATGCCATTTGCCTACCATAAATGAATGTATTACTTGTCAATTAAGCTCTTAACCATTCCTCTTATTGGCTAAGCTCCATGTCATCTTAGCATAATATAAAGGCCGTTAAATAATTGTTAGTCACTATAATTATTGTTGGTCATTGTTATTCACTGTGAACAAATAACTAATTTATTTTCTTAATTAAATACAAAACAATAAGGTGCTTTTTATAACCTTAACAATATTTGCTTGGGTGTAATCCAAGCTGGTGACCTCGAAGCAATTCGTATCACTCAGAAATACTATAGTAGGCCTACTCCATTAGCCACTTTCAACCGGTGATACTGTAGGACATCATAAATTGTTAACCCAGCCTGTCATTCTAACAATCAACTTGCATCAATTAATCACTAGCATTAAATGTCATTATCACCTTAAACGGCTAAAACTAGGCCCACTGTATATATATTAATCTAGGTTACGAGAGATAGCTTCAAATGATACACAATATACGAGTTTATACATATATAAAACCCACATATTAATTCGTCTTGGGTTGAGTGAGCTTGAATCAAACAGTAACTTGATTCAACCTTAGTTTACAGATTTTGACAAATAAAGGCTGGAAATGTGGAGGCCTCTTAATGCAATGTGTACTGGGCAGCTGTATGATGTGGGTGAAACATTATTTCGTGATAAAGCAGAAATATACTTCGTATATTTTTGGTAAGTAAAAATATCATTAAATATATAATATGTATATATAAATGTTGACTATTCATATTACGAATTATTTTAGAATATTTAGGAGCTACAAAGCTGCTACATGTATATATACTGAAATGTATATAAACTATAAATTAGTGTATATATTAAATATTCTTGCATATAATTACATACAGTATGCGTAAATATATGTAGCATATCTATATACGAGAGGCGGTCAGAAAATAAGTTTACACGGCACGGCGTATAATTTCGTAACTAAAGGACCTACAATGATTTTTATGTTTGTATCAGGTGAATTCGTTAATCATTGTTGGCAACAATGCATGTCGATTCGGCTGCCACCTACCGTACATTGGTTATACGAGTCAATTGAACATAGCGGCTCGATAGGAAAAGTGCCCTGCCCTGCGGAGCAGTCCAGGACGTTTACGTTTAATGGTCACTCGTAAACGTTCCAGTGTTGAACAATATACAGTTGCATTGATTGTTGTGCCTTTTTGCATGAAGTCTGCGAGCAAAACGCCTTTGTGGTCCCAAAACACGCTAACCATCACTTTGCCAGCGGACTTCGCAATCTTGAACTACTTTGGTCGCGGGGACCCAGGGTGCTTCCATTCCATGCTGGCACGTCTAGTTTCCGGAGTACGGTAATGAACCCATGTCTCGTCTCCTGTGACAATGCGCTCGAGAAATTCTTAACCACTGACAGACTCGGAATATCGTTGCAGAAATGACAGAGCACTGTTCCAGCCGAGCCACCATGTTCAACTGCCTCGTATATAACACTAGGCAACAAAGATTTTGTTACAGAAGACCAAATAGGTGCTCCTAGCTAATTTCGGTATGCTGATTTCAAATCTATAATTAGATTTTTTCTATCACGTCTAGATTTTGTGTAAAATGCAAATCACTTTTAGTAAAATTTTCTACCACGTCCAGATTTTGGTTTTAATCGGCTTAATGCCAGTAATATGAAACTTGCTTTTCAAGGTTAAAGCAATTTTTTTGCCAACTATATACAAATTCGAACAATTTTGATAAATAAAATTTATCCCGAGTTGGCAACACTGAGTCAAGAGCATAGTAACGGGCAACGGCCCAACGGTAAGTCGCTACGTGACAGTCAAGCAGAACGGTTGTTGAAGCTCTCTGCTGATGAGCAAGTGACAGGTTGTGGTGACTTGTGTGTTTTTATAGCATTTGTTTTGTACTACGGTGTGTATTTCTTTTATTTTGCACATCGTAATAATTACTTTCTACGTTTTTTCAGATATTGTATGGTAATTCAAAATGGCATCAAATAGACGTGCTTGTGTAAATCACCCAGACAACTTCTGCTTTGTCTGTGGACAATATACACCTAAGCCACAACGTAGAAACATAACAAAGATTAAACTTGCCTACAAGTGTTATTTTGACTAAGTTAGGAGACCAACAGAGGGACTGGGCACCACATATTTGCTGTGCACAGTGCAATGCAATGTTAATAGCTTGGATGAATGGTAAAAGAAAAGCTATGCCGTTCTCAGTCCCCATGGTTTGGCGTGAGCCGAAAAATCACTTCAATGATTGTTATTTTTGTTTGACAAAGATTGCTGGTTTCACAAAGAAAAACAAATCAAAGATCACGTACCCAAACTGCGAATCAGCAATGAAACCAGTACCACATGATGAAACAAATCCACCACCAGTTCCACCAGCAACGATAGCAGACAGCAGTTCATCTGAAGATTCTGCTAGTGATATAGAAACAGGGAAAGATGGCATATATGTTCCAGATGCAAATATTTCCCCACATTTGTTAAGTCGAGCGGAGTTAAATGACTTAGTGCGCGATTTGGAATTACCAAAAGAAAAGGAAGCGTTGCTTGGTTCAAGACTTCAAGAATTTAATCTTCTCCAACCAAACACCAAAGTTTCCCATTTCCGCCATCGCCATTTGCAGTTTTCATCATTTTACTTACAGGAAGAAAACGTTTGTTTCTGCCACGATATCAGTGGTCTGATGCAAGGGATTGGCTGTCGCTATGATCCAAAAGAATGAAGACTGTTCATTGACTCTAGTAAAGCTAGCCTTAAAGCTGTATTACTGCACAACGGCAATGAAAAACCTTCAATACCTGTAGCACATGCCACTGGCCTTAATGAGACTTATGAATCGATGAAACTGCTGCTAAGACTCATCAAATATAAGGACCACACATGGAATATTTGTGGCGACCTTAAAGTTGTATCATTACTTCTTGGGTTACAGTTGGGCTACACAAAGCATATGTGCTTTTTGTGTCTATGGAACAGCAGAGATGACAAGAACCACTACAAAAAACATGATTGGCCATCTAGAACTGAACATGTTGTTGGTAAATACAATGTGAAACACCCAGCACTTATTGACCCTCAGAAAGTACATCTTCCACCACTTCACATTAAACTTGGCCTTATGAAAAATTTCGTGAAGGGTATGGATCGTCAAGGTAGTGGTTTCCAATATTTAAAGGATAAATTCAAAGGAATATTGACAGATGCTAAGCTAGAAGCTGGAGTTTTCACTGGACCACAGATCCGCAGTGTCATCCACGACTCATCGTTTCCATCTAACCTAAATGAGAATGAACTAGGAGCATGGACATCTTTCGTTGAAGTTGTCAAAAATTTTCTTGGAAACCACAAAGCTGAAAACCACCGTAAACTCGTAGAAAACATGCTTAAATCTTATGAAATAATGGGATGCAGAATGTCTTTGAAAATTCATTTTTTACATTCTCATCTTGACTTCTTCCCGGCCAACCTTGGGACTGTAAGTGACGAGCATGGTGAGCGCTTCCACCAACAGATCTCAGTTATGGAAAACAGATACCAAGGTAATTTCAACCCAAATATGATGGGAGATTATTGTTGGTTCCTGCAGAAGGAGAGCTCGTCATCCTACAAGCGACAAAGGAAGAGGACACACCAAAGTTTCACTTAAGAACAGGAATTTGCCTTTCAGTAGTAACAACAAAATACTAACGCGCTTTGGGTGGATGGTTGGGCGCAGGGGTGGTAACTCCGCTGTCTGTCTTAAGCCAGAATAAAGGAGGAAAGACATCCCTGTTCACTAATTATTTAAGTATGCTTAACATAAAACGTGGCACGGAAAAGTAGCTTAGACGGCTTTCGTAATAGAAGCGGGTGAGAAAAAAAAATGAAAAATAGGGGTTTTCGGTTACACAAAATCTGGACGTGATAGAGAAATTTTGATATCAGATCTGAAATCAGCATCACCGCTTTAGTAGGAATCAGTAGTTCACGTGTCTGTAACAAAAAAAAAGTTGAAATTTGTTGCCTAGTGTAATCAATGTACGATAGATGGCAGCCAAATCGACGTGCAGTGTTGCCAACAATGATTAACGAATTCACCTGATACAAACATAATCAATGTAGGTCCTTTAGTTACGAAATTACACACCGTGTAAATTATTTTTTGACCGCCCCTCGTATAATATAGTCTTATTATGTACATTATACAATAAATATAAATATGAATGGACGGAGCCGCGTTTAAAATATGAGATTTTAGATGAGGTTCTTTTCTTTTCATTTACATACCTCACTGTAGGAAAGAGACTGATAAATTATAAGTTATATTATATAGTTATAAATGTAAGTTATTAAAATATTGATTTGTTTTCTCTTTGTTACAGTCACTCATCGCCATGGTTGACGTCAAACGGCCGACCCGAAGTTCTGCCAGTACCTGGCTCATTGAAAAAACCTAAAAAGATCTTCTAACCTCACGATTACATTCAAAGCGTGAAGTGTTAAGCAAGTTCTTATTTCATCACATCGAGGAAAAACGAACAGTCACTGCAAGTTTGAAAGAGAGACTCTCTGCTGTTCTTTATATCTGAGATAAAGCAAGGATTCCAACTCAAAGATCGGACAATGCTGAAAGGAAACTGAGAAAACTATTCGAACAATAATGCGCTCTAAAGAAAAATAGGAAGTCATCCTCAGAAAGCATACAAATGAATGTGGCAGTATTCAATGCTGATCCTGAAGACATTTCGATGTCGCCACAGCAGATGCCTTAAAGATAATGACTAACGAAGAGGACAAAGAATTCCTTATCAAGCAGAGAGAAGATCGTTCCTGCGCCAGTTTTGGAGGCATTGATCGAGTCTTGACTAAAAGAAGGATCGGAAGAGGCAACGAGAAGAATCTGAATATAACAGAAAAAAGCGAAGTGACGATGATGAAAACCAAGAAATATCAACTTGTGGCACTGACAAAGTGATAACTGATGTGGATTCTTCCTCCCCGTTCACGGATTCTGATGCATCGTGTCATCCATCTACATCAGTGCTCTTCAACCCTTTTATGCTTACCGCCCACTTTTGTAACTTTTGAATCTCCGTATCGCCCACCAAAATTAAAAATGCAAAAACTCAAACTAAAAGTTATATACCCTGCATAAAACAATAAAATTAATTGCAATTACCTTTAGATCAGTGATGCAAAACCCTGGCCCGCGGGCCAAATGTGTCCCCCACGGGTCTTTTCAGTGGCCCCACGGGTCTTTT